>JANVCQ010069977.1:0-10003 GCA_025531925.1 Erythroxylum plowmanianum
TTATATCAAGTATGTTTGATTGATTGAAATGCCGAAATTTCCTATGCTGGAGTAAAAGTGTGATACATGATCTATTATGCAAAACTATGAATTACATGTTATGTGAAATGGGGTGTTGTATTAATGGAGTGAACCATCGATGATGGTCACCTCATTGAGTTCGCAAAACTCACACAAAATTTGCAATTATTTTTCAGGCTTGAAGAGTACCCCATTAGACAGACAGAGTATACCTATGGCATCCAAGTAAGAGATAGAGGTTGGGATCGGTTGGCGTCTGCATTAGTATTTCTTTTATTTTGTATCAAATTAAATCTTCTGCAATTATTGTAACTTGTGTATTCTAATATTTCTGTTTTGAAATGAATTTCCAAATTGGAAATGTTTGTATATGGTTTTTGTAATGTAATGAAATTTTGACAAGTATTTTGTATTTGTAACGGGCCCAAATGACTATGAAATTTTTTATGATTGTATTGCGATGATTGAAAATGTTTATGAAATAAAGTGGCCTTATTTGGTTATCGATTTCCAAACTTTATGTTTGTGGTCAAAAAAATTTGTACTAAGTTTTGAATGATTGAGTGCTCAGCATGCCAGGACTTGGATATCCCTCAGGATGTCGAGTACGTGTCTTGCGGGAGTGGGGTGTTACATATGAGGGGTGTTACAGAAATACACCATTTTTCTTGTCATAAAGATCATGCAAACTTATCCCGAAAGGGAGTGTTAGGATGAAAATGCTAAGGTGTGCTGGAATTTGATAGCTGGAATGTTTTTACTAAACATGTTTCGATATTTTGACTATATTTTGATCTATAGATTTCCAAATGAAATGATTCTTGTTTTAAATTTAACTAGTGACATTTGGCTACAAATGTTAAGTCCTTAAGGGTCTTGAAATTTAGCTTGAAAGTAAGTCTTGGATTGGGCAGTAGCGCTACTAGGGATAGAAATTAGGTCATGTTTTTATTGAATAAACTGTATTGATATAGGCCGAATCATACAAAGGTGTCTTCACAAAAGTTATAGCTTATTATCTTAGCTTTAAATTGGTATAAAGTTTGTAAAATACAGTATAAGCTTTTGTGAATGAACGAAATGAATGTTTTTAAAATTTGATAACTTTTAATTAAGTTAGTTGATGCCATGTGCAAGTTGGATTTGTTTTTGTTCTAACATACCATTATCATAGGATATGTACTTGAATGTCCTTGGATGTTCGGGTATATACTCTACAGTACCAAAAATGTAACATCCCACTACCATAGAGTATATACCCGAACATCCAAGGACATTCAAGTACATATCCTATGATAATTGTATTCTGTGATTTGTTTATGAACTTCGGACTTAAAGCCCGAGGAGTTAATATTTGGGAATGTATTGGAACTGTTCTGATTGCTATGAGATTCTGAATGATAATTGTATTCTATGATTTGTTTATGAATTGTGGACTTAAAGTCCGAGGAGTTAATATTTTGGAATGTATTGGAAGTGTTCTTATTGCTGTGAGATTCTGAATGATATTTGTATTCTCAAAGAAAATTTCAAATGTACATAGTCTGTAGTATTTTAAGCATAACTCATAGAATAATGAACCAAATTGAATGATCTCGGTATCATTACAAACTTAAACAATGGAGAACAATTTTTCATAAGGAAATGTTCTGACTACTATAAGATTATGAATGGTAATTGTATTTTGTGATTTGTTTATGGATTCCAGACTTAAAGTCCGAGGAGCTAATATTTGGGAATGTATTGAAAGTGTTCTGATTGCTGTGAGATTTTGAATAATATTTGTATTCTCAACGAAAATTTCAAATGTACACAATCTGTGGTATTTTGAGCATAACCCATAGAATAATGAACCAAATTGAATGATCTTGGTATCATTACAAACTTAAAACATTAGAGAACAACTTTTCAGAAGGAAGTGTTCTGATTGCTATGAGATTCTGAATGATAATTGTGTTCTGTGATTTGTTTATGAATTCCGGACTTACAGTCCGAGAAGCTAATATTTGGGAATGTATTGTAAGTGTTCTGATTGTTGTGAGATTCTGAATGATATTTGTATTCTCAACGAAAGTTGAATGCTGGACTTAGGTCCGATGACTATAAGATTCTGACTGTGCATCATATGTGACTGTTGTAAATGGCATATTCTGTATTTGATACATTTCATAAAATGCATGCTCAGATAAAGACGTTGTGACCAAAGTAGCCAGTATGAAAGCGCTTGCACATAGAGCTTTGTTCTGTAATTTATGTTTCTGCACGTGGAGCTATGCTCTGTGATTTTGTTCTGGTTGAGCCCAATGGACCAGTATATGTATATGTATGTGATAGACTCTCGATCACAATAATAAAAATGAATGTGAGTCCCATGCATATGGCATTCATATATGATTGAAATTTATTGAATGATTTGTAAAGCTAAAAAGTAATGATAAATTGATATGAACTATTTGACTATATGAACTATGTGATTATATAATGATTGAATTTTGTTATATGAGTGAGCCATCAAGGATGGTTACTCAACTGAGTTCGCAAAACTCATCAAAAATTGCAATATGGCTTTCAAGGTTTAGTAAAGAACTCCAGAGAGGCTCCAAGTAAAAGTTATAGGTCGAGATCAGTGTGCGCCTGCATATGTCTTCAGTGAATTTTGTGTTTTTGAATTATGTTCCACAAGAATTGTAAAAAGTGTATGTTTATGATTTGGTAATGAAATGACTTTATGATTGCAAGTGTTTTGTTCTGTAATGGGCCCGAGTGATTACTAAAACTCTGATGAGTTCAACAATGATTGTAATTTTTGTGACTGAAATTGTTTATAAATAAGTTGGATCAAAATTGATTATTAATTTTCGGCATATATGTACATTGTTTCAAATAATTAATAATGAGTTTTAACCGTTGACTATTTTAGCATGCTGCTCTTGTGGGCTTCGCACTCGGATATCACTTAGGATGTCGGGTATATGTCCTGTGAGAGTGGGGTGTTACATCTATATTGGGACCAGCTAAAGATCTTATGGTTAAAGAGGTACAAAAGGTAGATTCTAAGGATGCAACATATCATTTGAGAGACATCGTGGGAGTTGACGGAGCATGTGGCATGGTTAGAGTTGTAGGATTGATGGATGGAGCAGGTGCTTATTAGGATCACAAGACACTTAGGAGTCACGATACCAACTCCACTAATGGGATCCGCTTCATTATCTCCAACTCCTCAAACAATTAAATGCTTTAGTTACTGCAAATGCAACACCCTAAGATACCTGAGACACAAGCACTCCAAATCTCACAACAAAGGCGAAGCAGTCTTAGAATGCTTGACAAATGGCATTTTTGTTTTCTTTTACCTTTTATTTTTGTGTATTTTTTATTTATTTTCTCTTGATAATTAGTAAGGGATTAGCCTACTAAAAATATTTAAAACCACAATTTCTATTCACAAATATAACTTATATGTATTTCTTTTATTTTCTTTATATTGTTTAATGTTGTATTTTGTTTATTTAATTTTACAAGGATGATATGGATGAAAATCACACTTTGAATTTAAACTCTTGATTATAAACAGGAAAGTAATAGTTTATTTTACTTTTTCTCTCTACCTCTATTCTTTTTACAATTTGTTGCGTATATTAGGGTGAAATTTAAATCTTTAAGTGTGGGGAAGGGGTATAGTAATTTTAGTTTTGGAATTAAATATTGACTCATGTAAATTTTAATTTTTATTTATTAATTCTTCTTTGTAAAGTTCTCTTATTTATCAACTCCCATCTTGAAGCATTTTAAATTGTTATGAATTATGGAATTAAGTTAGAATATAAAAGGATGAAAGCATAACTAGATTTTTACTTGCTACATTATGTATGAATGTTTTAATTATTTAGCTAGATGAAAATGCCTAAAATTTTGCACATAGGAGCCTGAATTATAAGGTTCTGAGCTTATGAGCATTTATTATTATTATTATATTATGTTCTATTTTCTTTTGTTATGTGAATATTGTGCATAGTAGATGATATAGAACTTGCTTTTGATATGCACATTGAGACCACAATTTTTAAATTAGAAGCCCTGAAAAAGACACCTAAATTACACTTTTGTTAAGCATTTTCTTTTATTTTACATTACCCTATTTTATCCTTTAGGTGTGATTGATTTTGAGCCTTAACCTTTTTCTTTAGATTGAGTTAATTATATTGCAAGCCAATTACCATTTTTTGTTGATTAACCTTATAATTAATTTTATACCCTTAAGGATTGTATTTACTTGATTGTATAAGCATTTGATTGGATAAAAGAGTAACAAGAATGGGGAAAGGTATGAGCTTAGATATTTGAAGTTATATCTTCTCATGTGTTACTTTTCAATATTTTCTATATTCTCCTTATAGTTTAAAAAAATAAAATATATTTAAAAAAGTTATATATTTAAGAATAAGAACGAGAATACAACAAATATGTTTTACACCTTCTTTACATTCTATATGGAGATTTATGTTGGTTGAATGAAATTTTTGTATGATCTTGTTTATGCAATTTCCTTTATGTTAATTAACCCATAATCAATCTTTTACCTTACCCAACCTAAACCTCATTACATCTTTATATACAGACTTTTTAATTTTTACCTCTAATTTATTTTATAGTGATAGATGATATATTTGCAAGATTATGGTTAATCCTTAATGTATTGATTTAAGAGTTTCATTGATTTCACCCTAGATATTTTGAGTGAATTGAATGAATCATTGCAGTGAGGGTGTTAAATCCTATGGCACTTGATTTTAGAAAGATTATCAAAATATCATTTGTGATGTTGGCTTATGAAAATTTGTTCTACAATTACTGACTCTTCTTTTATTTTAATTTGATTCTTGAGGCATGGAATCTAAAATGTGAATTTGGGGAAGTTAAATAAGTAGTGATTTAGTCTCATATTTAAAGCATTTTTTTTAATTTAATTATTTTTATTGATTTTGTAATTAAGTTATTTATGTTTTGTTCCAGATATCATTCACTCACTTAAAGCAAAAAGGAACAAATTCAAACAAGTTTGGAGCTGTTTTGATTGAGTTAGGGAGTACAAGATAGTGTACATAACCGTTTGGAGGAGCACTAAATATTTCCTACAAAACACACTCATGTTGTTGTTACGTGTAATTTGAAGAATATAGTCATCAATATACCTGTGTAAGTTATTGTATCTAAATTTCAAATTTAAAAAGATAAGATTGAGCTATAAAAAAAAGAGAGGAAGTAATAGAACGGCTAAAGAAAGAAGAAATAGCCAAGGAAACCCCTTTTGAGTAAACTTTTATCAATCTATAGTGAAACTTTTAGAGATTTTAAGGATTCCTGTATTTTTAGCTTTTAGTTTTGGTGATTTTTCCTATTATCATGAGCTAAATACCTTTTAGTATCTGGATTAGATGAACATTGGGATAGATCTTGTAGTGACTTTGTTTTAATTTAATTTATTCCTTGATTTTGTCAACATTTAATTATATGTTCATATTTATTCCTAAATGAATATTATCGATTTATTACTTTATGTGTTGTTTCATGCAATTGAGATCAAGAAATCCTTTAGATGAATAGATTTAGCATAATTAAAAGGAGTTGCATGTAAATCAAAAAATAGGTTGACAAAAATCTTATGGATCAGGTTCAAACTTAATAGTGAAATTTATAAATCAATTAGCTAAAAAGATATTTCAATTAATCAACATAAGATTAGGTGTTAATAATCTTGAGAAAGATATATGCATAATTTCGGAATTTTCATGGTCCAATAAACTTAAGAATAAACTGATTAGTAAAATCATTATTGCATGGTAAGTCCTAGGGGGATTCAAATTATAAGTACTATTTGTTTGATTGGTTGATTTTTCACATTTTCATCATTTTAATATTTTAATTATGTTTACTTATTCATAGTTTATTTTTACTTTAAATATTAATTATCACCATAACTCTCATTGTTGATTAGATAATAGGAAAATAGTAATTATTAGTACTCATAGTCTCTATAGGATTGACATTTTGTATTCTAAACCTTGTACTATATAACTATAAGTGCACTTGCCTTGAATAGTCTGTAAATTAAAGGAGTTGATTTATATAAATTGCATATAAGGATCCACTAGAGAGTAATCATCTTAAATACATAAACCTCAGTTATTGTAATGAGAATAAAACTTAAAGAAAGGATGAAAATAACAACTAAATAGATATATGAAGACTTAAGGAGATTATTTTCTTAAGAGACATATAAACTACTTTATTATAACTCCTACTCTTCTAGCTTTACTATTCCAATATAATTTTGTGTGCACTCGCTTACCATAATCCTAATACAATAGACTAGAAGACAATCTATTATTTTGTGTATTTAGTGGATAAAATTTTCAAAGATTAAGAGCCCTTCAACCAAACCAAATATGATATTGATGGGTATTTAAGCATCAATAAACTAGAAAGAGTAAAGATATAATGAAAGCCAAATTAAACATGGTAATGGCATGGCGAATACCTTCATTAGAGAAGGTATATACTGCTAACAAAGGGCCCACAGAAAAATGATAAATAATGACAATTTTACTTTTTGTAACGAAGGGTTTACAGAGATATTAAGCTTTTTTTTTAGATTTGTAAAATGTTATGATTTTTTTGAACATATTGAAATATTAGGGTTCAAATTAAATTTTGATAAAAATGTTAAGATCAAATTTGATCTTTCTTTTTCGCCAAGTTTAAACAAAATATTTTTACAATATTGAATTTTTTAATATTTCCAAATATTCTTGTCAAACTTGAATTTTGGTTCAAACATTTGTGATGAAATTTGTCCCTTATACCAAGTATCCATTTATAAGATATCCTTTTAGCTCAATTATACACACAAGTTTATAGTTATAAAATATTTATTAGGTAACACGTAGCATAAGCCTTATTAAGTGTCTCGAATCACACATGAAAAGTTTAAAAACAAAAGAAATGCAGAATACATGATTTTAGTTCCATCTCGACTTTCGAAGCAGTCTCCATAGCCAAAATGAGCTTCAATCTTTGGGGACCTTCATGGGAATTGTTCACCGACACATGGTTAACATCGGGAATTGTTCATCGACACATGGTTAACATCTTTCTATAGTTTTTTCAATACGTAAGTGCTCTTAACAGATCAGAGAGTTTGTATGATTAAGAATGATATGAGCAACATCAGGAATCCTTAACCTATATATCCCTCGAACTATTCCCGAAATTGATCCGTATCAACCACCATAGTCGCACAAGTGTCTAGCCTCTAACGATATCCATAGAACAAGTTGAGAGAACTCTGTAACTTTACAGAGAAGGTTAAGCAAGAAGTACTAGTTCCATAGAGCTTAAGTCTATTTATAATAAACTTTGGACATTTTAGTAATTTAATTGAAATTAAATTCTAATTTTAATTAAACTTTAATTAAAATTACAAATAATTCTAACTAAATACCAATTATGTCCATGTAAGATTCAATATCTTATATTGATCCTTATTTATTAAATATCTTATATTTAATTATAAAGTTTCTCAAACTTTACAATCAAGTCCAACTTGATCAAATTAACTTTGCTCTCTTCAACCTATTCTATATGTGAGACCCATTAGGATTTCAAATATGTTGACAATGATTATAAAATTTAATTTTAATTTATAATTAAAATTAGATAAATTAAAACTTCTTTTAATTTATTTTTAATTCTTCAATTAAACAAGTTATAACCATAGATCAAAATTGACGTCCAGCAACACATCATGACCACCCAAATATTTAGGAATGTCAAAGTGGTTTTGACTAACCTTTACGTGCATAATTTTTCCATATAATTCAATCCTTTCATCATACAATGTTTTGATTAGACATAGAGCATGGAGTTAAATGTCTACTCTATTTTGAGTATAATCATATTAGTTCTCCGTCATTAGCTATCGATTCAATTAATGACATTTGTAAACTATTTACAAAACATCATTTCACCTTAGCTAAGGATTTCTTGAATGGATACTAGTCAAGAACAATGAAACATTCTCTCTTAATGTTTTAAAAATCGGATCGGACATCGAACCGGTCGAAAAAAAGGTTTAAGATTTAGAGGTTCAACCGGTAGTAAACCACTATAAAATTGATATATAATAAATAAGAAGTAAAACTTATAAGAATAAGTAAAAATAAACGTTTAAGATTTTTAATGTATTTTTCATTTTTTAATAAATTTATTAATGCATATAATTTTAATAATATAAATATTTATTTGATAATGATCTTATGAGCTCAATACCGTAATTAAAAAAGATTAAAGGTTAACTTTATAGTAATTTTAATATGTTAAGTAGATATTATGAAATCAAATAAATTTTATTCAAATTTTAATATGAGGAAAATAGTGATAACTTCCTAATCATCTAATTTTGTACGTATTAATTACACGTCTCTAACAAATTGACCATGAAAACCATACGGTACTCACCTAGGCATTTTAATGGTGGCAGTAACTTCAAGCTCCGGGGGCATGGCATCTAGTACCAGAAGCCACAACTCCCTGGAATTCTCATCATGCACATAGTTAAACCAAAGCCCATCATCTTCTGTTGCACAATCAATTACCTATTCGACAATATTAGTATTATTTGGTTGTTTTGGAACGAAATATGGCTCTCCTCCATAGCAACCAGGTTCATATAACCTTTTTGAGACTTCGCATCCATTTTCCAAGTCAATCTTCACAATACCTGACATCTTTGGAGCTTTCTCAGCGATTCCTTGATATGCGTAGCAAGTTTTCTTCCCAACGTAAGAAGGGTTGATGCATGGAAGCTCCAACCTTTTTTAAGATAGAACCAAGATTTTTAAATCGAACCAGACCAAAATGTCAGGTCCGACCAGAAAACGTTTGAACCGATCAGTTTTTATACATATAAGTTATTAGGTAAAACCGAATCAGACCACTGATCGATTCAAACTTTTTTCGATCGGACCGGACGGTCCGATCCTGTTTTTAAAACCTTGTTCTCTCTAATTACTTTAGGGTGATGAATCATATCTTGATCACTCAACTATCTTCATATAGTTCATGCTACATCCAATGACTACAGATTAAATGACCAATGATTAAATAGATCATAAGTAGTATCAAAACATCGCAATCCCCATACAAGAAAACTTTGATGATCTCAAGTCAAAGCATTACTTATACAATCATCACAATAAGAATTTCATAGACATACAAGCAATGTTTCAAATGGATTTCTTATATCAGGTATGTTCAGTGAACTTGTTCTCTAGTAAGCACCTACACGTTTGTTTAAGTATCTTTATACTTTAGCCTATGAGGTTGATTACTTTCTTCATAAGGAAAAAACAAAATGTGTACTAGTCTTTTTACGTTCTATTAATGTCCAATTTTAATAGGACAATGACTAGGAATATTTAGGAATAATACATAAATGCCATAAGAATTTCATAATTATAATCTCATTTTAATTTCATTTGTAATGTACAATTATCCCATGGACTTTATCATATACATCTAAACATGTACAAGATAAAAAAAATGCCTTAAATAATTTGTTACTAAACAACAACCAAAGCAATTGGTTGTAGGGCATAAATCAATAAGTACTTATAGTCTGTGTAGGATTGACATTTTGTACTCTAAATGTTGGGGCCAGGTCTGGTATCGAATCTCAAAGTGCCCATTCGGGGCGATCGGGAGAGATCGTGCGAGAGACATCTTGAAACCTCTCCACTGGTAAGAAATTCCAGCGTTAACATTGGCGGGTTCGCCACGGCGAAAGTCTTGGCTTCGCTGCGGCGAAGTTCCACACTCTAGCGCACACACTCTTCGGGAAAGGTAACAAAACCCAAACCACCAACATTCAACAATACAAACATACATACCTTTCTTTTAATACCATACAATATCATATCCC
>JANVCQ010069988.1:0-10003 GCA_025531925.1 Erythroxylum plowmanianum
ACTCTTTACTTTTAAATTTGTTTAAAATTATTTTTGTGTGAATTAACTTCTGATTTTATTGTAGAATTTTACGAAAAACTTTAAGGATCTATTCAACCCCCCCTTCTAGATCGTTTACAATTGTACAATTTCTCTGAGGTATCTTCTCCATTTGCAAGTTGATTCTTTCTTTCTTTCTTCTTTTTGTTTCTTCCATCATTTCGATGTTTGACTAGCAAGGCTTCCTTGCTATTACCTTCTTCTCTCATAATCCTTCGTTATTCTTGAGCCAACAAAGAATTTAACAATTTTTCTAAGGTAATCCTGGACAGACCCTTGATGTTTTCCAAGGTAGTTATGGTTGCTTCAAATTTTTCAGGTGCAGTTACTAGGATTTTTTCAACAATTCGAGAGTCGTTGAATTCTGAACCAAGCAATCTTACCCTGTTTTCTATGCTTAAAAGTTTTTTAGAGTAATCTTTGATGGTTTCAATTTCCTTCATCTTCTGTAACTCGAAATCTTTGATGTGATTTAGCACCTGCAAGCCTTTGATTCCTTCATCTCCTTCATATTCTTTCTTGAGATAATCCCAAACATCTTTCGCCATTTTAAGAGTCATAACCCTCACGAAAATGGTCATTGAGATAGAAGCAAATAGACATGCTTTTGCCTTTAACTTCTTGGTTTTTCTTTCCTTATGGCTTTTGATCTGAGCCATAGTGGGATTGTTTGGCAGTAGAGGAACTTCATAATCCTCTTCTATGGCTTCCCAAAGATCTAGCGCCTCCATGTACATTTCCATTCTCACTGCCCAAAGCTAGTAATTTTCTCCATCGAAAATGGGTGGAGCTATTGGTGAAAAAATAGTTTCTCCGTCCATGGTATACTCTCTTTCGCACTCACAGGTCCCTCAAGAAGAAAGCTTTGATACCAAATGTTAATTTTTAAGGAATCAAAGTAGAAGAAAGCGCTAATCATCATATTATAAACACAGTATAAATAAGCCACAACTTAACAAACTAGAAATAACATGTTGGCTAACTACATCCTAAAAACTAGGAGATAATGTTTTGAAACATTCAAAGCAACTAAATAAAACACAAAATGTGGGTGGCAATCCTAAGCTTAACTTCTAACAACACTTTTCAATCTTTATTATAGTATACTTGGAAGAAGCTTGGTTGTGTGTGATGATGGTATCTTCTGTACAGCTGTGGGTTTATTTATCACAAAAATAGGAAAACCACAGTTATTGTATTAAGACTTGATTATTTCACCTAACAATTGAATTTTGCATATATTGAGGGCTGTTCTCTCCATTTGCATATGTTGGTTTTACCTGTAAACAAATCTGCAAAGCAAAAGCATTAAACACAATAAGATATAACTACTTTCTATGTGAACCCAGTTAAAGCTTGAATAAGCAAATTGTTGTATTTATGTTGTCCACAGGTTAAAGAACCAGTATGTACAAATTTCTTCAACACTCATCTCTTCAGCCCAGTCGATATAGGTGAAAGGCAAAGTTTTTCTTCTCATATATATTTGTGAATTCTACAACTGCTACTCTTCAAATACGCATGGTACACATAGTAACCCGTAGACATGATGAAAGGCAAAGTTACTGGTTCAAGAACATATGACAATTTCAATTTGGCAATCAACAAGGCCACAAACTCTTTTGTTGTAGAATCTCCATTGAATCCTGGAAACATTGGATCTCCAATATATTTGTCTAGTTCCAGGAAAGATTACACTGAAAGGGTCTAGTAGTGAAAGCACCTGAACATTTTCCTGGAGTTTATGGCTAGAGGGAGTTTATTGAATGTTTCGATGCTTGAGTAATTATAGGGATGAAAAGGCTTAAGTCAGGTTTAAGCTAGTTTCTTTTAATAACTCGAGTGCAATCTCATTAAGGTTGGATATATAGTTAAAACTTTAATTAATTCAAAATTAAAATAATATTGTTTTGACATAATTTATTAAAATTATTTTATTTTATTTAAATTAATTTAAGATGAATATATATTTTGTTAGCCCCAGAATTTTTTTTTGATTAAGCATGATTTAAATTTATTATAAGGATTGATAAATTAATTTTGGAGTTAATTAGTAGGTCAATGTTAGTAAGATTTTATGACATAGGTTAATTGAATTAAAGTGTTAAGGTAGTAAGATTTCATGAAAAGCATTCCTATGAGATCACTTAAGGATAAAAGATAGAAGGCAAACAAAGAAGGGTAAAATGGAAATTAAGGGTAAAAAGGGGAAGAATAGGTTTTGGCTTGCATTTGAAGAAGCCAAAAAATGAAAACAGAAGACAGAAGAGGGAGAGAATGTTGTTGGAGAGAAAAGAAAGGAGAGAAAGAAAGCTAAGCTAGGTTTCAATTTTTCTTAGTTTTAAAGAGTGATTTTGAAGCTATTCAAGAAGGGAAAAAGAAAGAGGAAGATTAGAGCTTCCATTAGAGCCAAGAAACTCATTGTTTGGTGAAGATTCAAGGTAAGTGTATGTTTAATCTTTTGGAGTTTTGGAAGAGTTTTGGTTCATGAAGTTTAAAAAATGCATAGGTTTAAGTATTCTAGGATCAATTTTATACATATGTTTCTTTGAGCTTTCCAATTTAAATTCTTATTGAATTGAAATTTTTTTCATTTATGAAGGAAATCAAGAAGGGGATCAAGAGAGGCAAGAGGAGCAAGAGGAAAGACATCCTTAAGCTAATTTCTTAGGTAAGAAACTCAAGGTGGGTACATGTTTATAATAGTGTAAGTAAGCCACAAATATTTACTTTAAATTAAGAAAGTTAATGATTTAAATTGCATCATAAATGTTGCATTTATTACTTCTTGAATGAATTGAGAAATTGCTATATGTTTGATATATGAATTGTGTGGATGATTTATGAAAAGACTTTGAAAATGTTTTTTTAAATAATATGTTTATGAAATCATGTTTTTGGAAATGGGTTTTGAAATATCTCATGTTCATGAAAAACAAGTTTCCAAAATGTGCCTTTTGGGCAAACCATTTTCAATTCATGAATTACATGTTATGCGGAAGGCTTCTCCCACCTGCCTGCTAGTGGGGTGGAGCTCCTTCATGGACTCCCTCAAGTTTACGTCTATGTAAAACCACTATATGGGATAGCGATAGTACATCAAGTTTACGACTACACAAGACCACTATGTAGAAATGTGTAGTTCATCATATTTATAGATCTACCTAAACCATTTTGATATGCTTATGTGCTTATGATATCTTAACAAGTTTAATGCATACGTGATTTGTAGTTTGTGAATTTTGGTTATGAATTTGAGAACGATACATTTTATGAATTTAATTAGAAATTTGTATTGACAAATGAACATTTCAAAGGTTCTGCTTATTTTTCCATTATAAACTATTACCCATGAGCTTTAAGCTAACCCCTCCATTTCTATCCCATCTTCAGGTGAAGAGCATGAGATCGAGTAACCAAGAGTCGAGGCATCACTCCACTTCTGCAATGTTTTTGTATTTTAAGCTAGTTTTGTAAAACAAGGCTTTAGTCACATTTTGAGCAATTCCAGTTTATGTAAACCTTATGTTTTTAGATTACGATGCATTATGGCTTGAAATGCCCGTTAAAGCTTTGTAGAATTCTTATATTTTGATATTAATGAAATATGTTGACGTTTGTTCCATGACTTTCCAAGTCTTTACAAGGCATTTTCCAGCTTTTCAAACGGGTAGAAATTATGTTCTAAATTCAGGAAAAAAAATCTATATTGATCTAGGTTGAATTAGACAAAGTTGTCTTCTTGGAAGTTGTGGATTATCTTTATAGCTTTCCAATGATATAAATTATGAAATTTTTAGATATCGGAGTTAAAAGATATGATCATTATAAGTGGTGATGCTGCATAGGATGTATATACAGAAAAACTATAGTGATGATGAGAATTTGTTGTATGTGAAGAATTATTTGAGTTGAGATTTGGGAGTTTAATGCGATCAATTTGGTATTGAATATTTAAAGAGTGATATTGCATTAGAAGAAGTGAATTTGAGAAGATTATGACCCTATTTGGCAATCAGCTGATTGCATTAGCTGTTAGTTGATAGCTGATTTTATCAGCTGATTTTATCAGCAGATTGCTGTCATTTGATGTTTAGTAAAATTAGTTGTTTATGTATAAAATGACTTATGATAGCATGACTTTAAAAAAATTATAAGGGCATCAATATTATATATTTTAATATTTCATTGAATATTTTTATAAGAATTTAGATTTTAGATATTTAATTCTAGAAAAATTAACTTTATAACTCTAATGAAAAACATAGAACATATAATAATAATAATAACAACAACAACAACAACAATACTAATAATAATAATAATAATAATAACAATAATAATACTAATAATAATCCAACGTTAAATTTTCTAGTAATACAAATGATGTAGCAAGTTATATCATATTAGTATTTGTTCATATAATATGTATGAATTTTATTATTTAGTAAATTAAAAATGACTTATAAGGATATGACTTAAAAAATTTATAAGGTCTCGAATAAATATTTAATTTTACAAAAACTAAAATTTTGACAATAATAAAAATAGAACAAAAATTAAATTTTACAAAAAAATTATAAATGTTTCGTGCATAATTCATAAGCATAACATATTGCAATGCATAACACTATTTATAATAATTAATTTTGCTACAGTGTCATGCATCAATTATGTTATAATGTCATGCATGGCATAATTAATAATAATTCAATTATGCCACACTATAGCACAATTAATTAATTGTAATTAGGTATAAATTGACTTGCAAAAAATAATTAATGTATAGCTTTATTTATTTAGGAGGGTGTAATTGAATTTTCACTTGTACTTAGTCAGCTTTTATATGAAAACGATACTATTGTGTAGCTTTTTAAATTTCAGCTGTTTGAGATAAAACAGCTAGCTTTTATATGAAAACGCTACTATTGTGTAGCTTTTTAAATTTCAACTGTTTGAGATAAAATAGCTACTTTTTCATGTTGTTACCAAACAAGAATTTCAGTTGTTTGAAATGGTCAAATAGTTGAAAGCCTTGATTCAACTAAAAAGTAGCTGATTCTTCATTCACCAAACGCAACCTATGAGTGAAAATGATGTTAGAATGGATATAAGAACCATTGGAGATGCTTTGGAGGGAGTTTTGTATCTCCTATGTCTGTCAGATGGACTTTAGGTCCATTAAACGGACCTTCCCGGGTCTGGAAAATGCTCCAAACCCCGTGTATGTCCGTTAGGTGCAGGTGTATGTCCATTTAACAGACATACATTGTACACTTTCGGAAATTTGTGATTTTGACCATCTAGATGGAAAAATCTCTCTTTAAGGTCTCATGAAATTGTAGATCTCGAAGTCCTCTTCGAAACCGTCCTAAACCGACCTCAATTTGATATCTTTAGTGAAAGTTATGCCAATTTTCCCAAGATAGGTACAATATGATCTAGGACATAAACATGTTTGATTCCTTTGGCCATAACTTCATCATCTGACCTTCGAATGAAGTGATTCTTAAACCAATAGATTTCTAACACATTTTTCTATCTCTCCTAAAAACTGGTAGCCTATGCTATTGATTTGAGAAGATTGATGGAAAGAAAGTGAGGGAAACGGTTGGATGAGCATGAATTGGTTATGAACATAGAGATTTTTGGGATGTTATAAGAATGAAGATGAATTGATGATGGTTAATGAGGGTTCATTGAAATAACCCTACCAAATACGCACGATCATGTCTTATGATATTCGAGGTCCATCATATTTTAAATATGAATTTGACCCAAAATTTAAATTTAATTTTAAGTGATTTTATCATTTTATTTAAATATTAGAGTGGTCGGTAACAACTTTATATTCTTAATTGATTTTAATAAATCATAAAATATATTAGTATTATTTATAGGACCTGCACAAGGTCTATCCATTTTTTTAAGTTCAATAAATTTTCTCATCTATCATTTGTCAACAAGCTTATTTCATTAGTTTAATATATATTTGTAGAATTAAGATTTTTGTATTTAGTTTAGGTCTTAAATTAAATGTCTTCATTTTAATAAATTAGTCAATATTTTGTTGATTTTTATTATTTCCAAAATTTTATTTAATTATTAATATTTTTAATTAATTCTTCTCCAAAAGTAAAGTTCACCATTTGACGCAACCAGTAAAGGGATCAGATCCTCTGTTCCAGTTAACCAACTCTTACCTTATTTCATTAAATCTCAATCACACAATTATATAGGGTCCATATAAATATGTAGACACAAAATTAAAAGGCCTTGACAAGAATGCAATGTTGCAACCCCACTAAGGACTTCGTTCCTTAGTAAGCTACGTATCAAAATTTGATTAAAAAAGCCAAATAAGTCCCGTACCAATAGGAAAAGATCTTTAAAATAAAAACTAAAAACAAATAAATCTAAAAAACTTAAAGGCATATAGACATACAAAATAGATGAATCCTTTTCACTCCCTAAGGTCTGAACTCAGACGCGAATCACCTCTAGAGATGGCTTGTTGTGGAGGTTGTCGAAGATGAAAGAGCATGAGCAAGGACGCAAAAGTCTGGAATATTGGTTAGTATTATATGCAACGTTTAGAATAAGACCAGAGAACCACGTCTGTACTCAAGTATAGTGGATGACTTGCGAAAAGTATTAAAATATGTCCCCAACATAGTGTACGATATGTTTGTTACGAAAGAATGATATCCTTTTTCTCTCTCTGTTTCTCTATAACCAATTTCCATTATTCAAAGACCTCGTGCGTTTTATGGTTGAGTGACAGAATAATTTCATCAACAATTTGGTATCAGAGCAGACGATTTTAGATAGACAATGGCAGAAGGGTCTAGAGGAGCGGAGTTCCGAAGGTTGGAAGATACCTTGAGGGGATTCATATAAGCACAAGGTCGGCGTGAGAAAATGTTTGCAAAAGCACAGAGTCGGCATAAACGGCTGCTTCTAAAAATGCAGGATAGAAGTGAGAGGTTACTATCGGAGGTGCAAAATAGAATAGAGAAATTGGAAAAAGAAATGTGGGAGTTACGAACTACGCTTTTTCCAAAACTATCGAAACAAGGGGGAAGGAAGCAATATAACAGATATACACCTCAAAACAGCCATATGCAACACGAAAAGGAAGGAAACGTTATGTCAACAAGGTTGGCCATAATTGAGTTTCCTTCATTTGATGGGGACAACGTCAAGCTGTGGTTGTATCGTTATGAACAGTTTTTTCAATTAGACCAGACTATGTAGAAGATGAAGGTGAATGTAGCCATTTTGCACATAGATGAACGTGCATAGGAATGGTATCGTTTGCTCATCAGAAATCGTAATAAAACAGAGGTGGTGACGTGGGTAGAATTCACAAAAGCTCTTAAACAAAGGTTCGATGTAGAAATCTTTGATGATCCTGTAGGGGATTTTAAGGAGTTGAAGCAAAACAGAACAGTACTAGAATATTGTGTACAGTTTGATCATCACTCTAATAGGCTTTCTCTTCAGAGGAATACCTAATCGGGTTCTTTGTTAAGGGACTTAAACCAGAGATTGGTGTTGCAGTGAAATTACATGAACCTCATTCCTTGCATCAGGCTTATACGTTAGATCTGAAGCAAGAAGCAATACTGATGTCGACAGGAAACTCTATGTTGAACAGAACCCAGTCCATAAGGAACGTGCTTAATAGGAATAATTTCAATTCAATCTTAAAAACACCTCACTCAACAACATTTAATCGTATCCCAGCATAGAAGGTATTTTACCTACAGCGCCTTCAACATTACAATCACCATCAGTGCAATCTTACAAATCTTTAAATCCATCAATAGTAGACTTTGATGTAAAAAGGGTTAAGGGACTCTATTTTTGGTGCAACGAGAAGTACATGTTCAGCCATAAATTTAAGAAGAGACAGTTACAGTTTTACGTAATTTCTAAAGAGAATGACAGTAGAGATGCATCAATGACAAGTTTATACAAGCAATGTTAGGATTTTCAGGGGAGACAAAATTTGAGCAAATACGGTTAGTGGGGATGCATCAACGATGGCATATTCACATACTTATTAATAATGGCAGCACACACAACTTCGTGGACATTGTGATGGCAAGGAAAGGAAAGTGTTACCTCAGAGAAATTGATCCTATTTCAATTACTGTGGGTGGAGATTTACAACTACAATGTCGGCAGTGTTGCAGGAACTTTGCATAGCCCATGCAGGGCATCCAATTCAGTATGGACGCTCTAGTACTATCGTTAGGAGGTTGTGACATCATTTTGGGGGTCCAATGGCTGGTGGGATTAAACGACGTCTTATGCAATTTTAGGAATCGGACAATGACATTTAGTTGGGAGGGGAGAGTGATGCCCTTGCGTGGAGATCCAAAAGGCAAATCAAGGATTGTTCCAACCAAAGGGCTCTAGAAGATTCTACAGTGTTCATCGAGTGGACAGTTGCTCATTATACAACTTTCCACTTCAATCGAATATCAACTCCTACAGATGCGAATGACAAAGGAACAAGGAAGTGTGTTTGATGAGGTTAATGTAGTGTTGTCCTGTTAGGCCCCAAATTTTTTTATTTTATTAAGCATGATTTAAATAAACTTTTTGGTCTTGCTAGATAAATCATTTTATTTGGAGTTTAATTATTATGTCAATATTATAAGGATTTATTACATGGATTGATGGAATTAAAGTATTAATATTGTAAGATTGTATAAGGGCATTTTTGGAAGACCACTTAAGGTTAAAAGACATAAGGCTTATATTGGTAGGCAAAAGTGACATTTCATGATTATTAAGAGTGTAGAAGAAGAAAAATTGTGAGTGAGAAGAAAGAAAAAAGGAGAGTGTCGTGGAAGGAGAGGAAAAGAAGAGAAAAGTTAAGGTTTTTGGAGATCTTAAAGAGTTTGAAGAATTTGAAGCTTCAACAAGTAAGTTATGCTTTAAATTTCATGGGTTTGGTTCAATGAAACTCAAATAAAGCTAAATCTATATGGGAAGTTGTTGATGAATGATATAGGTAAATGTTGTCTCTTTGGGTTAATGATCAAGGATAGATCATGATGTATTTGTAAATGATATTGGAATAAAGTGGAAAATGAAGTAAAAGAGATGGTTTAGATTTAAGATGGGTTATACATGAAATGTGGGAAGTAAAAAGATGGAAAATGTAGAAAAACATGTTCTCGGAGTAGGTTTCTGGACAAGTTCACTGCAGCGAACTCCTGACTTCGCCGTGGCAAAGTCAACTTTCCTACATAGAGCATGCTTTGGTATTTTATGCATAACTTTTTGTGTAGATATCCAAATAGAATGATTTTTAAATTGGAGTAAACTATAGATATAAAATTGAATTATGACTTGTCAATCTATTAAAGCTCTTCCTAACTATCCTAGTGGATATGAAGAAATCCTATAGATAACTATTAAATAATTAAGATCTCTCTTCAATTTCCTATTAATTTGATGTTTATCAATCTATTTTGGTATCAAATCTTGCTACATAACACATAAGAAGTAATTCAATTTAATCTCTCGATTCAAATTGAATATAAAAAATAAACACCACCAAACATATTGAAAATTAAATCAAGATTGTAAAACTTCAACAAATAATTTAAGAGTAATCCCTAAAGAATGTTAGTAATCCAAATGTAACATATATCTTGATTTATCATTAACATTCAATAACAAGGAAAGAAAAAAAAGAGTGGATGTGTGAATTCTGAATGTCTTCTCTTCTTTTTCCTTGAGGTAAAAAATTCTATAGCTTGTGTTCTTTTGCATTTCCTTTCTTTAATCTCATCTTGGTGTTTCCTAGTTGCTTCTTTTGTGTTTTTCTTTTCATTTTATACTTTTTGATTCTTTTAGGGGTTTTTTGTAGGAAAATCCCGGGAGGTACATCACATGTACCAGCAGCGGAAAACAAAATTTTTTGTTACCGGGACCTTCCCGA
>JANVCQ010072955.1:0-27541 GCA_025531925.1 Erythroxylum plowmanianum
ATTGAGTTTTGATTGAGGATGACTTTCCAAAAGGGAAATTATATTGTTTCAATTTGTATGAAATTGAATAAAGATGAGAAGAATGAAAGAAAAGAAAAGAAAATTATATCGTTTCCAGATTGGTTTAGTCTTAGGGTTTCCAACATGACAAGTTTGTTTTGTTTATAAGTTTACGGATCGGATGTCGAAATTTGTTTTAGTTCTTTTGAACCGTTTGTTTACTTTGACTCCGAGCCAATTTACTTTGTTTTTGATTCGCATTCGATTCTTTCACTTTATGTTTCCGCCTTCGATTCGTATTCATTCGTTTTCGATTTGGTTCCGCTTTCCGATATGCTTTCTCTTGTGATTCTGATTTGTTTTTCGTTCGCCATTATTCATGATCCGATTTATTTCACTTTTGTTTGGCCACTATTCGTTCCACCACTATGGTTTTCGTTATGTTATTTCATTTTTCCGGTTAGGGTCCGATTCTGAGATCGGGTCCCAACATTGTTGCTGCAAGTGCCCACGACCTCGACTTGGTCTCCTAACGATGCCGGTCAGGTGGTGCAAGCCTATAATCTACATTTTTCGATGAAAAATTCATGATCAACTGGGGCTTGTTCGCATTGATTTTCCCACTACAAAGTATCCCCACACATGGTAGAGACAAGTGCCCACAGCTTCGACCTGGTCTCCCGACAGTGCCAATCATAGGGGCAAGGCTATAATCAGTGAGTTTACGATGAAAAACTGATAATTCGTGCCCCACTTGGGCTTGTTTTTGCTGATTTTCCCACTACAGAGTACGCCCACGCATGGTGTCGTCAACTACCCACGGCCTGACTTGGTCTCCCGACGGTACCTATCATGGGGGCCAGACTATAATCGATGAGTTTTCGTTGAGCAACCGACAATCTGTGACTTGCTGGGGCTTATTTTTGCTGAGTTTCCCACTATCGAGTTTGCATACACATGGCCATGGTAAGTGCCCACAGCCCCGACCTGGTCTCCCGATAGTGCCGGTCATGGCGGCAAGGCTATAATCGACAAGTTTTTGATGAGCAACAGATAATTCGTGACCGACTGGGGCTTATTTTCACTGATTTTCCCACTACGGAGTATGTCCTCACATGGTCGCGACAAGTGCCCACAACCCCGACTTGGTCTCTCGATGGTGTCGGTCATGGGGGAAGGCTATAATCTGTGAGTTTTGATGAAAAATTGACAATTCATCCCCTACTTGAGCTTGTTTCTGCTAATTTTCCAACTACCGAGTATGCCCACACATGGCCGCAGCAAGTGTCCATGGCCCCGACTTGGTCTACCGACCAAGGCTTGTTTTTGCTGATTTTCCCACTACTGAGTATGCTCGGACATGACCGCGACAAGTGCCTATGGCCCCGACCTCGTCTCCCATTAGTGTCGGCTCTAGGGGATGTTATAATCGACGAGTTTTCTATGAGAAACTAATAATTCGTGATCGACTGGGGCCTATTTATGCTGATTTTCCCAATCCAGAGCATGCCCGCATATGGCCACGGCAAGTGCTCACAGTCCTGACCTAGTCTCCTGACGGTGCCTGTCATGGGGGCAAGACTATAATCAGCGAGTTTTCGATGAGAAACCAACAATTTGTGCCCCACCTGGGCCTATTTTTGTTGATTTTACCACTACCGAATATGCACACATATGGTCGCAGCAAGAACCCACGACCACAACTTGGTCTCCCGACGGTGCTTGTCACTGGGGCAAAGTTATAATTGGCAAGTTTTTGATGAAAAATTGATAATTTGTTCCCCATCTAGGCCTATTTTTGCTGATTTTTTCACTATCGAGTATGCTCGTACATGGCCACAGCAATTGTCCACAACCCCAGCTTGGCCTACCGATGGTGCTCGTATATCGTCATGGAGGCAAGGCCATAATCGGCAAGTTTTCGATGAGAAATAGACAATTTGTGCCCCAACTGAGCCTATTTCTGCTAATTTTCCCACTACTGAGTATGCACACATATGACCGCAGGAAGTGCCCATGGCCTCGACCTGGTCTCCCGATGATGCCAGTCATGGGGGCAAGGTTATAATCGGTGAGTTTTCGATGAGAAAACAGACAATCCATGACTGACTGGGGCTTATTTTCATTAATTTTCTCACTATTGAGTTTGCCTGTACATGGTCGAGGCAAGTGTCGACGGCCTCGGCCTAGTCTCCTTTGGTACTGGTCATGGGCGCAAGGCTATATTCTGTGAGTTTTCGATGAGAAACCAAAAATCCATGACCAACTGAGGCTTGTTTTTGTTGATTCTTGCACTACCAAGTATGCCTACATAAGGCTGTAGCAAGTGTCCATGACCCCAACCTAGTCTCCCAACGATGCTTGCATTGGGGGCAACGCTATAATCTGTGAGTTTTCAATGAGAAATAGACAATTCATGCCCCACCTGGGTCTATTTTTGTAGATTTTTCCACTACTGAGTATGCCCGTACATGGCCGTGGAAAATGCCCACGGTCTCGACTTGGTCTCTCGACGGTGCCTGTCATGGGGGCAAGGCTATAATCGATGAGTTTCTAATAAAAAACTGACAAATCCTACCACACCTAGGCCTGTTTTTGCTGATTTTTCCACTACCGATTATGCCCACATGTAGCACCCCACTCTCGCATGACTCGAACCTGACATCGACGGTGATATCCGAGTCCGTGCCTTGTGAGGGTGGCGTGCTACATCACTCAGTCAAAACTCAGTATAAAATTTTTTTTTGAAACACAAACATGCACAATGCGGAAGACAATAAACATACAATCATTAATAAGTACATTGGCCATGAGGGCCCTTTTATTATGCATGAACATACCGAGACTAGTTTACTCACTCATAACCTATTCCAAATTACCATTTTCCCCTTCCCATCGATGATGGGATGTTACACCACACATGGCCGTGGCAAGTGCGCACGACCACGACCTGGGCTCTAGTCAATCACAGATTGTCGATTTCTCATTAAAAACTCGCAGATTATAGCCTTGCCCCTATGCCCGACACCATGGGGAGCTTGTTTTCGCTAATTTTTTCATTATCGAGTATGCCCGCACAGGGCCGTAGCAAGTGTCCATGGCCCCTACTGGGTCTCCTGATGGTGCTTGCAATGGGAGCAATGCTATAATCGATAAGTTTTCGACAAGAAATCAACAATTTGTGCCTCACTTGGGCCTGTTTCTACTGATTTTTCCACTACTGAGTATGCCCGCACATGGCCACGGCAAGTGCCCACGGTCCTGACCTGGTCTCCCAACGGTGCCTGTCATGGGGACAAGGCTATAATCGGTGAGTTTCTGATGAGAAACAGACAATTCCTGCCCGCAGATGGTCGCGGCAAGTGCCTATGGCCCCAATCTGATCCCCGACAGTGCCAGTTGTGGGGATAAGGCTATAACCGGTGAGTTTTCAATGAGAAATTGACAATTCGTGCCCCACTTGGGCCTGTTTTTGCTAATTTTCCCACAACTGAGCAAGCCTGCACATGACCACGTCTAGTGCCCACGGCCCTGACTTGGTCTTCTGACAGTGCTGGTCATGGGGGAAGGATATAATCGGTGAGTTTTTGATGAGAGACTGACAATTCGTGACCGACTGGGGCTTGTTTTGTCGATTTTCCCACTATCGAGTGTGTCTGCACATGACTGCATCAAGTGCACAAGTCCCCGACCTGGTCTCCCGACGATGCCAATCATGGGGGGATTGTTATAATCGATGAGTTTTCGATGAGAAATCGATAATTTGTGCCACACCTGGGCCTTTTTCTCCTGATTCTCCCACTACTAAGTATGCCCACACATAGTCGTGGAAAGTGCCCACGCCCCCGACCTGGTCTCACGATGGCACCGATCATGTGGGCAAGGCTATAATTGGTGAGTTTTCGATGAGAAACTGACAATTCGTGACCGACTGGGGCTTGTTTTCATTGATTTTTCCACTACCGAGTATGCCTGCACAAGGCTTCAGTAAGGACCCATGACCTGGACCTAGTATCCCAACGGTGCCAGTTATGGGAGACAAGGGTATAATCGATGAGTTTTCAATGAGAAACTGGCAATTCGTGACTGACTGGGACTTGTTTGCACTGATTTTTCCACAACCAAGTATGTCTGCACATGGCCACGGCAAGTGCCCGCGACCTCGACCTGGTCTCCCGATGGTGGCGATCTAGGGGAAGGTTAAAATAGTTGAGTTTTTGTTGAAAAACTGATAATTCGTGCCCCACTTGGGCCTATTTATGCTGATTTCCCCCTTCTGACTATGCCTACACTTGGTCGCGGCAAGTGTTTTTAAGTCCAACCAGGTCTCTCGATGGTGCCGGTTATGGGGGCAAGACTATAATCGAAGAGTTTTCGATGAGAGATCGATAATTTGTGACCAATTGGGGTTTGTTTTTTCTGATTTTCCCACTATCAAGTGTGCCCGCATAGGACCGCGTTAGGTGCACAAGGCCCCGACCTAGTTTCCTGGCAGTGCCGGACATAGAGGATGGTTATAATCGACGAGTTTTCGATGAGAAATCGATAATTTATGCCACACTTGGGCCTATTTCTCCTGATTCTCCCATTATCAAGTGTGCCCACACATAGCCGTGGCAAGTGGCCATGCCCCTGACCTGGTCTCACGACGACATCGGTCATATGGGCAAGGCTATAATAGGTGAGTTTTCGATGAGAAACTGACAATCCGTGACTGATTAGGGCTTGTTTTCACTGATTTTCTCACTATTGAGTATGCCTGCACATGGCTTCAGTAAGGGCCCATGGCCTTGACCTAGTCCACTGACGGTGCCGATCATGGGAAGCATGGTTATAATCGACGAGTTTTTGATGAGAAACTGACAATCTGTGATGAACTGGGGCTTGTTTCCATTGATTTTTCCACTGTCAAGTATGCCTGCGTATGGCTGCAGCAAATGCCCATGGCCCCGACCTGGTCTCCCGATGGTGGCAATCATGGGGGGAAGGTTATAATATCGGCTTGTTTTTGTTAATTTTCTGACTACCGAGCATGCACACACATGGCTACGGTAAGTGTCCATGGCCCCGATGGTCTCTCGATGGCGCTGGTAATAGGGGCAAGGCTATAATCAGTGAGTTTTCGATGAGAAACTGACAATTTGTGCCCCACCTGGGCCTGTTTTTGGTTATTGTCCCACTATCGAGTATGCCGACCTGGTCTCCTGACATGTCGGTCTTGGGGGCAAGGTTGTAATCGGAGAGTTTTTGATGATAGACTGACAATCTGTGACCGACTAGGGTTTGATTTTGTCGATTTTCCCACTATTGAGTATGCCCACACATGGCCATGGCAAGTGTCCCCAGCCCTGACCTGGTCTGCCGACGGTGCTAATCATGGGGGCAAGGCTATAATCTAACGATTTGCGATGAGAAATTGAAAATCCATGACTAACTAGGGCTTGTTTTTGTTGATTTTCCCACTATTGAGTATGCCCGCACGTGGCCGAAACAACTAGCCACGGCCCCGACCTGGTCTCCAGACGGTGCCAGTCATGGGTGAAGGCTATATAATTAACGAGTTTTCAAGGACAAACTAACATTTTGTACCACATATGGGCCTATTTTTTTTATTTTCTCATTATGCCCATGGCCCCGACCTGGTGTCCCGTCAATGTCGATCATAGAGTGAAAGGCTATATTTGGAGAATTGTACATGAGAGACCGACAATTCGTCACTGACTGGGGCTTATTTTCATCAATTTTCCCACTACCGAGTATGCCTGCAAATCACTGTGGCAATTACCCACGGCCCCTACCTGGTCTCATGACGGTATTGGTCATGTGGGCAAGACTATAATCTACAAGTTTTTGATGAGAAACCGACAATCTATGACATATTGGGGCTTGTTTTCCCTGATTTTACCACTACTGAGTATGCCCGCACATTTCCCACTACTGTTCATGGGAGCAAGGCTATAATCGACAAATTTTTTATGAGCAAACTAACAATTCACATCCCACATGGGCCTCTTTCTATTGGTTTTCTCATTACCGAGTATGCCCGCATGTGGCCGTCGAAAGCACCCAAGGACCCGACCTAGTCTCCTGATGATGTCGGTCAAGGGGGCAAGGCTATAATCTGCGAGTTTTCAAAGAGAAACTGAAAATTAGTGACCGACTTGGTCTTCCGACGGTGTCAGTCATAGTGGCAAGGCTATAATCGGTGAGTTCTCGATGAGAAACTGACAATTGGTGCCCCATCTGGGTTTGTTTTTGTTGATTCTCCCACTACCAAGTATGCCCACATATGGTCGTGGCAAAAGCCCTCGACCCCGACCAGGTCTCCCGATAATGCCGATCATAGGGCCAAGGCTATAGTCATCGAGTTTACGATGAGAAACTGACAATTTATGACTAACTGGGGCTTATTTTCGTTGATTTTTCCACTATTGAGTGTGCCCGCATAGGGCCGTGGTAAGTGTCCACGACCCCGACCTGGTCTCCTTATAGTGCCGATCATGGGGGTAGGGTTATAATCGGCGAGTTTTTGATGATAAACTAAAAATCTGTGACTGATTGGGGCTTGTTTGCACTGATTTTCCCAATACTGAGTATGCCCACAAATGGTTACTGTAAGAGCCCACGACATCGACTTGGTCTCCTGACAGTGTCGATCATGAGGGCAAGGCCATAATCGACGAGTTTTTGATGAGAAACTAAAAATTTGTGCCCCACTAAGGCCTATTTCTGTTGATTTTTTCAGTAATGAGTATGTCGCATATGACCATGACAAGTGCCCACAGCCCCGACCTAGTCTCCCGATGGTGCCGGCCATGTAGGCAAGGTTATAATCACCAAGTTTTCGATGAGAAACTGAAAATTTGTGACTGATTGAGGCTTGTTTTCATTGATTTTCCCATTATCGAGTATGCCCCAACATGGCCGCGTCAAGTGCCCACGTCCCCAACTTGGTCTCCCTGCGGTGTTGGTTATAGGGGCAAGGCTATAATCGGAGAGTTTTCAATGGGAGACCGACAATTCATGGTCGATTGGGGCTTGTTTTCATCAATTTTCCCATTATCAAGCAAGTCGCACATAGCCGTGGCAAATGCCCATGGCCCTGACCTGGTCTCCAGACGGTGCAAGTCATGGGGGCAAGGCTATAATGGGAGACTTTTCGATGGAAAACTAACAATCCGTGACTAACTGGGGCTTGTTTTCACAGCTTTCCCATGACCAAATATGCCCGCACATGAGAAACTAATAATTTATGACCGACTGGGGCTTATTTGCACTAATTTTCCCACTATCAGGTATGCTCGCACATGGCCGGGGAAAGGGTCAATGGCCTCGACCTGGCCTCCCGATAGTGTCCATCATATTGGCAAGGCTATAATCAACAAGTTTTTGATGAGAAACCAACAATTCATGCCCCATCTGAGGGCTTGTTTGAACTAAATTTCCCACTATCGAGTATGCCCGCACATGGCTACGGCAAGTGCCCATGGCCCCGACTTGGTCTCCCGGCAGTGCTGGTCATGTGGGTAAGGCTATAATCGGCAAGCTTTCGTTGAGAAACCGTCAATTTGTGCCCCACTTGGGCCTATTTCTGCTGATTTTCCCATTACTGAGTATGCCACACATCACCGTAGTACATGCCCACGACCGCAACCTTCTCTCCCGACAGTGACGATCATGACGATAAGGCTATAATCAGAGAGTTTTCAATGACATATCGACAATTCATGGCCGATTGGGGCTTGTTTTCACCAATTTTTCCATTACCGAGTATGCCATACAAGGCCATGATAAGTGCCCACAGTCCTGACCTGGTCCCCTGACGGTGCCGGTCATGGGGGTAAGGCTACAATGGGTGAGTTTTCAATGAGAAATTGACAATCTGTGATCGACTGGGGCTTGTTTTTGCAGTTTTTCCCACTACTGAGCATGCCTGCTCATGGTTGCGGCAAGTGCCCACAGCCTCGACCTGGTTTCCCGACGGTGCCAGTTATGGGGACAAGGTTATAATCGGTGAGTTTCCGATAAGAATCCAACAATCTATGACAGACTGGGGCTTATTTGTGTTGATTTTCCCACTATTGAGTATGCTCGCATATGGCGGGGGTAGTGCCCACGGCCCCAACCTGACCTTTCGACAGTGCCGGTAATAAGGGCAAAGCCATAATCGACGAGTTTTTGATGAGAAACTGACATTTCGTGCCACACCTGGGCCTATTTTTGTAGATTTTCCAACTAACGAGTATGCTCGTACATGGCCACGTCAAGTGCCTACGGCCTCGACCTGGTCTCTCGATGGTGCCAATCATGGGGGCAAGGCTATAATCGATGAGTTTTTGATGAGAAATCGACAATTTGTGCTCCACCTAGGCCTATTTTTGCTAATTTTCCCACTATCGACTGTGTTCGCACATGGCCGTGACAAATGCCCATGGCCTCGACCTGTTTTCCAGGCGATGCTAGACATGGGTCAAGGCAAAAATCAGCGAGTTTTTAATGGGAAACTGACAATTTGTGCCCCACCTGGGCCTATTTTTGCTTATTTTCCCCCTTTCGACTATGCCCGCACTTGGCCGTGACAAGTGTCCTTAGCCCCTACCTGGTCTCTTGACGATGTCGGTTATGGGGGCAAGGCTATAATCGGAGAGTTTTTGATGAAAAACTGACAATTCGTGGTCGACTGGGGCTTGTTTTTGTCAATTTTCCCACTATCGAGTGTGTTCGCACATGACTGGGTCAAGTGCATAAGACCCCGACCTGGTTTCCTGACGGTGTCGATCGTTGGGGGATTGTTATAATCGACGAGTTTTCGATGAGAAATCGATAATTTGTGCCACACCTAGGCCTGCTTCTCCTGATTTTCTCACTACCGAGTATGCCCACACATGGCCGTGGCAAGTGCCCACGCCCTGGCCTAGTCTCACGATGGCGCCGATCATGTGGGCAAGGCTATAATCGGTGAGTTTTCGATGAGAAATTGACAATTCGTGACTGACAAGGGCTTGTTTTCACTAATTTTCCCACTACCGAGTATGCCTGCACAAGGCTTTAGTAAGGGCCCACAACCCCGACCTAATATCCCATTGGTGCCAGTTATGGGAGACAAGATTATAATCAGTGAGTTTTCAATGACAAATTTGCAATCCATGACTGACTGGGGCTTGTTTGCACTAATTTTTCCACTACCAAGTATGCCTGCATATGACCGCTGCAAGTGCTTGTGACCCCGACCTTGTCTCCCGATGGTGGTGATCTGGGGGGAAGGCTATAATAGGTGAGTTTTTGTTAAAAAACTGACAATTTGTGCCCCACTTAGGCCTATTTATGCTGATTTTCCCCCTTCCGACTATGCCCACACTTGGGCGCGGCAAGTGCCCTTACCTTCGAGCTGATCTCCGATGGTGCCGGTCATGGGGGAAACGCTATAATTGAAAATTTTTCGATGAGAGACCGACAATTTGTGACCAACTGGGGCTTGTTTTTGTCAATTTTCCCACTATCGAGTATGCCTGCACATGTCTGCGTCAAGTGCACAAGGCCGCGACCTGGTGTCCAGATGGTGCCGGACATGGGGGGATGGTTATAATTGGCGAGTTTTCGATGAGAAATTGATAATTTGTGCCACACCTGGGCCTGTTTCTCCTGATTCTCCCACTACCGAGTATTCCCACACATGGCCATGGCAAGTGGCCATGGCCCTGACCTAGTCTCACGACGGCGCCGGTCATGTGGAAATACTCGGTGACTTTTCGATGAGAAACTGACAATTTGTGACTGACTGGGGCTTGTTTTCACTAATTTTTCCACTGTCGAGTATGCCTGCACATGGTCGCGGCAAGTGCTCATTGCCCCAACCTGGCCTCCCGATGGTGGCGATCATAGGGGAAGGCTATAATAGGCAAGTTTTTGTTGAAAAATTGATAATTCATGTCCCATATGAGCTATTTCTACTGATTTTTGACTACCAAGTATGCAAAAACATGGCTACGGCAAGTGCCCACAGCCTCAACCTGATCTCCCGACTATGCTAGTAATGGGGGCAAGGCTATAATCGGTGAGTTTTCGATGAGAAACTGACAATTCATGCCCCACCAGGGCTTATTTTTGGTTATTTTCCCACTACCAACTATGCCAGCACATGGCCATGACAACTACCCACGGCCTCGACCTGGTCTCCTGACGATGTCGGTCTTGTGGGCAAAGTTGTAATAGGAGAGTTTTCGATGACAGACCAACAAGCTGTGGCCGATTGGGGCTTGATTTCGTCAATTTTCCCACTATCGTGTATACCCACACATGGCCATGGAAAGTGCCCACAGCCCCGACCTAGTCTCTCGACGGTGCCAGTCATGGGGGCAAGGTTATAATCTAAGGGTTTTCGATGAGAAACTAAAAATTTGTGACTGACTGGGCCTATTTTTGCGAATTTTTCAAATATCGAGTATGCTCGCACATGGCCACATCAAGTGCCCACGACCCCGACTTGGTCTCTCGATGGGGCCAGTCATGAGGGCAAGGCTATAATCAGTGAGTTTTTGATGAGGAACTGACAATTCGTGACCCACCTGGGCCTATTTTTGTGGATTTTCCAAATATCGAGTATGCTCACACATGGGACAAGTGCCCACGACCCCGACTTGGTCTCTCGATGGTGCCAGTCATGGGGGCAAGGCTATAATCGACGAATTTTTAATGAGAAAATGTTAATTCATGCCCCACTCCTTCCTATTTCTACTAATTTTCCCACTATCGAGTATGCCTGCAAAGGGTCGTGACAAGTTCCCACGGCCTCGACTTGGTCTCCCGACGATGCCGATCATGAGGGAAAGACTATAATGGGTGAGTTTTCGATGATAAACTGACAATTTGTGATCAACTAGGGCTTATTTTCATTGACTTTCCCATTACCGAGTATGCTTACTCATGGCTGTCGAAAGTGCCCACGACACCATCATCCACAACCCCATCTCGATCTCCCAACGGTGCCTGCCATGGGGGAAAGGCTATAATCGGCAAGTTTTTTATGAGAAACTAGCAATTCATGCCCCACCTTGTTTGCACTGAATTTCCCACTATCATGTATGCTAACACATGGACGCAACAACTGCGCACGGCCCCGGCCTGGTCTCCTATGGGGACAAGGCTAGAATCAGAGAGTTTTCGATGGGAGACAGACAATCCAAGGTCGATTGGGGCTTGTTTTCATCAATTTTCCCGTTACGGAGCAAGTCGCAAATGGTTGTGGCAAATGCCCACAACCCCAATCTGATCTCCAGACGATGCAAGTCATGGGGGCAAGGCTATAATGAGTGACTTTTCGATGGGAAACCGACAATCCGCGACCAATTGGAGCTTGTTTCCATTGCTTTCCCACAACCAAGTATGCCCGCACATGGGTGCGATAAGTGCCCACTGCCCCGACTTGATCTCCCAATGCTGCCGGCCATAGGGGCAAAGCTATAATCGACAAGTTTTCAATGAGAAACTGACAATTAGTAACTGACTGGGGCTTATTTGCGCTGATTTTCCCACTATCAAGTATGCCTGCACATGGTCGGGGAAAGTGCCAATGGCCACGGCCTGGCCTCCTGACAGTGCCGATCATGTCGGCAAGGCTATAATCAGCAAGTTTTCAATGAGAAACCAACAATTCATGCCCCATCTGGGGGCTTGTTTGCACTAAATTTCCCACTATCGAGTATGCTCGCACATGACCGCGGCAAGTGCCCATGGCCCCAATCTGGTCTCCCAGCGATGCTGGTCATGGGGGCAGGCTATAATTTGCGAGTTTTCGATGAGAAACTGACAATTCGTGACTGACTGAGGCTTATTTGCACTGATTTTCCCACTACCGAGTATGCTCGCACATGGTGGGGGAAAGTGCCCATGGCCTCGACTTGGTCTCTTGATGATGCCGATCCTAAGGCAAGGCTATAATCGGCAAGTTTTTGATGAGAAAACGTTAATTTGTGCTCCACTTGGGCCTATTCCTGTTGATTTTCCTACTACCAAGTACGCCCGCACATAGCTGCGGCAAATGCCCACGGTCCCGATCTGTTCTCCCGACGGTGTCGTTCGTGGGGGTAAGGCTATAATCGATGAATTTTTGATGAGAAACTGACAATCCATGATCAACTGGGACTTTTTTGCATCGATTTTCCCACTACACAGTATGCCCACATATGGCCATGGAAAGTGCCGACCTGGTCTCTCGACGGTGCCTGTCATGGGATCAAGGCTATAATCGTTAAGTTTTTGTTGAGAAACTGACAATCTCTGACCGACTGCGATTTGTTTTCGCTAATTTTCCCACTACTGAGTATGCCTGTACATGGCCACGGCAAGTGCCCACGACCCCGACTTGGTCTCTCGATGGTGCCAGTCATGGGGACAAGGCTATAATCGGCGAGTTTTTGATGAGAAAATGTCCATTCATGCCCCACTCCTTTCTATTTCTACTAATTTTCCCACTATCGAGTATGCCCGCAAAGGGTCCTGACAAGTGCCCACGGCCTCGACTTGGTCTCCTGACGATGTCGATCATGAGGGAAAGACTATAATGGGTGAGTTTTCGATGATAAACTAACAATTTGTGATCAACTAGGGCTTATTTTCATTGACTTTCCCATTACCGAGTATGCTCGCTTATGGCTGTCGAAAGTGCCCACGACACCATCATCCACAACCCCATCCCGATCTCCCGACGGTGCCTGCCATAGGGGAAAGGCTATAATCGGCAAGTTTTTTATGAGAAACTAGCAATTCATGCCCCACCTTGTTTGCACTGAATTTCCCACTATCATGTATGCCAACACATGGACGCAACAACTGCGCACGGCCCCGACCTGGTCTCCCATGGGGACAAGGCTAGAATCGGAGAGTTTTCGATGGGAGACAGACAATCCAAGGTCGATTGGGGCTTGTTTTCATCAATTTTCCCGTTACCGAGCAAGTCGCAAATGGTCGTGACAAATGCCCACAACCCCAACCTGATCTCCAGACGATGCAAGTCATGGGGGCAAGGCTATAATGAGTGACTTTTCGATGGGAAACCGACAATCCGCGACCAATTGGAGCTTGTTTCCATTGCTTTCCCACAACCAAGTATGCCCACACATGGGTGCGATAAGTGCCCACTGCCTCGACTTGATCTCCCAATGCTGCCGGCCATAGGGGCAAAGCTATAATCGACGAGTTTCGATGAGAAACTGACAATTCGTAACTGACTGGGGCTTATTTGCACTAATTTTCCCACTATCGAGTATGCCTGCACATGGTAGGGGAAAGTGCCAATGGCCACGGCCTGGCCTCCTGACAATGCCGATCATGTCCGCAAGGCTATAATCAACAAGTTTTCAATGAGAAACCAAAAATTCATGCCCCTTCTGGGGGCTTGTTTGCACTAAATTTCCCACTATCGAGTATGCTCACACATGACCGCGGCAAGTGCCCATGGCCCCGATCTGGTCTCCCAGCGATGCTGTTCATGGGGGCAGGCTATAATTTGCGAGTTTTCGATGAGAAACTGACAATTCGTGACCGACTGAGGCTTATTTGCACTGATTTTCCCACTACCGAGTATGCTCGCACATGGTGGGGGAAAGTGCCCATGGCCTCAACTTGGTCTCTTGACGATGCCGATCCTAAGGCAAGGTTAAAATCGGCAAGTTTTTGATGAGAAAACGATAATTTGTGCTCCACCTGGGCCTGTTCCTATTGATTTTCCTACTACCAAGTACGCCCGCATATGGCTGCGGCAAATGCCCACGGTCCCGACCTATTCTCCCGACGATGTCGTTCGTGGGGGTAAGGCTATAATCGATGAATTTTTGATGAGAAACTGACAATCCATGATCAACTGGGACTTTTTTGCATCGATTTTCCCACTACACAGTATGCCCACATATGGCGATGGAAAGTGCCGACCTAGTCTCCCGACGGTGCCTGTCATGGGATCAAGGCTATAATCGTTAAGTTTTTGTTGAGAAACTGACAATCTCTGACTGACTGCGATTTGTTTTCGCTAATTTTCCGACTACTGAGTATGCCTGTACATGGCCACGGCAAGTGCCTATGACCCCGACTTGGTCTCCCGATGGTGCCAGTCATGGGGACAAGACTATAATCGGTGAGTTTTTGATGAGAAATTGACAATCTGTGACCAAATGGGGCTTGTTTTCACTGATTTTTCCACTACCAAATATGCGCGCACATGGCCATAGCAAATGCCCACGGCGCTGACCGGGTCTCCCTATAGTGTCGATCATAGGAGCAAGGCTATAATCAACGAGTTTTTGATGAGAAAGTGTCAATTCGTGCCCTACCTGGGCCTCTTTCTGTTGATTTCCCCACTATCGATTATGCTCACAAATGGTCGCGGCAAGTGCCCACGGCCCCGACATGGTCTCCCACAGTGCCGGTCAAGTGGGTAAGACTATAATCGGTGAGTTTTCGATCAGAAACTGTCAATTTGTGCCCCACTTGAGCCTCTATCTGCTGATTTTTCCACTATCTAGTATGCTTGCAAATGATTGGGGCGAGATCCCACAGCCCTAACCTCGTCTCCTAACGGTGCCGGTCATAGGGACAAGGCTATAATCGGTGAGTTTTCGATAAGAAATCGACAATTTGTGACCTACTGGGGTTTGTTTTTGTTGATTTTCCCACTACCGAGTATGCCTGCACGTGGACATAGCAAATACCCACGGCCCCGACAGAGTCTCCCGATGGTGTTAATCATGGGAGCAAGGCTATAATCGGCGAGTTTCAGATGGGAAACCAAAAATTCGCACCCCACCTAGGCCTTTTTTTACTAATTTTCCCAATAATGAGTATGCTCACACGGCCCCGACCTAGTCTGCCAACGATGCCGGTCATAGGGACAAGGCCATAATCGATGAGTTTTCTATAATAGACCGACAATTCGTGGCCGACTGGGGCTTGTTTTTGTTAATTTTTCCACTATCGAGTATGCCTGCACATGGCCATGGCAAGTGCCCACGACCTCGACCTAGTCTCTCGACGGTGCCAGTCATGGTTAGTAAGGCTATAATCGACTAGTTTTTTATGAGAAACCAACCATCCGTCACCAACTGGGGTTTGTTTTTGCTTATTTTCTCGCTACCAAGTATGCCCGCGCAAGGCCATAATAAATGCCCTGGCCCTGAGCTGGTCTCCCAACGGTGCTAGTCATATCGGCAAGACTATAATCGGTGAATTTTTAATGAGAAATCGACAATCCGTGACCAACTGGGGCTTGTTTGCACTAATTTTTTCACTACCAAGTATGCCCACTCATGGTCGCAATAAGTGCCCATGGCCTCGACTTGGTCTCCCGACGGTGCCAATCATAGGGGAAGGCTATAATGGGTGAGTTTTTGATGAGAAATTGACAATCCGTGACCGACTACGGCTTGTTTGCATTGATTTTCCCTTTACCGAGTATGCTCGCACATGGCCACGACCTGGTCTCCCCATGATGTAGATCATGAGGACAAGGCTATAATCGACGAGTTTTTGATGCGAAATTGACAATTGGTTCCTCGTCTGGGTTGTTTTTGCTAATTTTCCCACTACTGAGTATGCGCGCACATGGTCGTGATAAGTGCCTACGGCCCTGACTTGGTCTCCCAACAGTGTCGGTCATGGGGGCAAGGTTATAATCGGCCAGTTTTTAATGAGAAACTAACAATTCGTGACTAACTGGGGCTTGCTTGCACTAATTTTCCCACTACTGAGTATGCCCGCACATGGCCGTGGCAAGTGCCAATTGTGCCAACCTGGTCTCCCCACGGTGCCGATCATGGGGGCAAGGCTATAATCGACAAGTTTTTAATTAGAAACTGACAATTCGTGCCTCACTTGGGCTATTTCTACTGATTTTCCCACTACCGAGTATGCACGCACATGGTTGTGGCAAGCGCCTATGGCCCTGACCTCGTCTCTCGACGATGTCGGTCATAGGGGCAAGGCTATAATTGACGAGTTTTTGATGAGAAACTGATAATCCATGACCGACAGGGGCATGTTTGCACTGATTTTCCCACTACCAAGTATGCCTGCACATGGCTGCGATAAGTGCCAACGACCCTGACCTGGTCTCCCAATAGTGTCGATCATAGGGGAAAGGCTATAATCGGCGAGTTTTTGATGAGAAACTGATATTCTGTGACAAACTGGAGCTTGTTTGCACTGATTTTCCCACTACCGAGTATGCCAGAACATAGCCGCGGTAAGTGCCCATTGGCCCGACTTGGTCTCCCCATAGTGTCAATCATGGGGGCAAGGCTGTAATCAACGAGTTTTTGATGAGAAACCGACAATTCATGCCCCACCTGGGTTGTTTCTGATGATTTTCCCACTACCGAGTATGCACGCACATGGCCGTGGCAAGTGCCTACGACCCTGACCTCATCTCCCGACGATGCCGGTCATGAGGGGAAGGCTATAATCGATGAGTTTTTGATGAGAAACTGAGAATCAGTGATCGACTGGGGCTTGTTTGCACTGATTTTTCCCCTACCGAGTATGCTGACACATGGTCGCCGCAAGTGCCCATGATGTCGACCTCGTCCCCCTATGGTGATGATCGTGGGGTCAAGGCTATAATCAGGGAGTTTTCGATGAGAAATGGGCAATATGTGCCCCACCTGGGCCTCTTTCTGCTAATTTTCCCACTACTTAGTATGCCCACACATGGCTGCGACAAGTGCCAATCGCCTTGACCTGGTCTCCCGATGATGCCAATCCTAGGAGCCAAGGCTATAATCGACGAGTTTTCTATATGACACCAACAATTCGTGACCCACTAGGGCATGTTTTTGCTGATTTTCCAACTACAGAGTATGCCCGCACATGATTACGACAAGTCCCACAGCCCCGATCTGGTCTCCTAACGATGCCGGTCATGGTGGGCAAGGCTATAATCAGCGAGTTTTTTATGAGAAACCGACAATCCATGACCAACTGTGCCTTGTTTTCACTAATTTTTCCACTATTGATTATGCCGACACATGCCCACATCAAATGTCAATGGCCTCGACTTGGTCTACCGACAGTGTCGATCTAAGGGGCAAGTCTATAATGGGTGAGTTTTCGATGATAAACTGACAATCTGTGATCGACTAGGGCTTGTTTTCTCTAATTTTTCCACTATCGAGTATGCTTGCATATGGACGCAGCAAGTGCCCACGACCTCGACCTAGTCTCCTAACAGCGCCTATCATGGGGGCAAGGCTATAATCGGCAAGTTTTCGATGAGAAACTGACAATTTGCGCCCCACCTAGGCCTGCTTCTGTTGATTTTCCCTCTAATGAGTATGCCCACACATGGCCGTGGCAATTGCCCACGGCCTCGACCTGGTCTCCCGTTGGTGTTAGTCATAAGGGCAAGGCTATAATCGACGAGTTTTCAATGAGAAACTGACAATTCATGACTGACTAGGCTTATTTTTGTAGATTTTCCCCCTACCGAGTATGCCAGCAAATGGCCGCGACAAGACCTTGTCTCTCGATGGTGCCGGCTATGGTGGTAAGACTATAATGGACGAGTTTTCGAAGAGAAATCGATAATCCTTGACCAATTGGGGATTATTTGCACTGATTTTCCCCACTGCTGAGTAAACTGGCATATGGCCGCAAAAAGTGCCCACGGCTTCGACCTGGTCTCCCGATGGTGCCGGTCATAGGGGCAAGGCCATAATGGGCGAGTTTTCGAAGAGAAACTGACAATCCGTGATTGACTGTGGCTTGTTTGCATTGATTTTTCCACTACCAAATATGCCTGCATAAGGTCACAGCAAGGGTCCACAGCCTCAACCTGGTCTCCCGACGGTGATTGTCATGGGGCAAGGCTATAACGGGCAAGTTTTTGATGAGAAACTAACAATCTGTGACCGACTGGGGCTTGTTTTCACTGATTTTCCCACTACCAAGTATGCCTGCACATGGTCACGGCAAGTGCCCACGACCCTGTCCTGGTCTCCCGACAGTGCCGGTCATAGGGACAAGGCTATAATCTGCGAGTTTTAGCTGAGAAACTGGCAATTCATGCCCCACCTGGGCTAAGTTTTGCTCATTTTTCCACTGCTGAGTATGTCCGAACATTACCGCAGCAAGCGCCCATAACCTCGACCTGGTCTCCCGACGGTGCCGATCATAGAGGTAAGGCTATAATAGGCAAGTTTTTGATAAGAAACTGACAATCTGAGACCAACTGGGGCTTGTTTACACCGATTTTCCCACAACTGAGTATGCCAGTATCCACATCCCTTATCTGGTCTCTTGAAGGCTATAATAGGCAACTGAGTATGCAAGGCTTTAATCGACGACGTTTTGATGAGAAGCCGACAATCCTTGACCAACTGGGGCTTGTTTGCACTAATTTTCCCACTATTGTGGATGCCCACACATTGCCGCGGCAAATGCCCATAGCCTCGACCTGGTCTCCCGACGATGCCAGTCATGGGGTAAGGCTATAATCGGAGAGTTTTCGATGAGCGACCGATAATTTTTGCCCACCTGGCCCTGTTTTTGCTAATTTTCCCACTAATATGTATGCCCACACATGGCCGTTGCAAGTGCCCACAGCCCCAACTTGGTCTCCTGATCGACGAGTTTTCAATGGGAAACCGACAATCTGTGATCAATTGGGCTTATTTTCGCAAATTTTTCCACTGCCGAGTATGTAGCACAAGGCAGTGATAAGTGCCCACGGCCCTAACCTTGTCTCCCGACAGTCCTAGTCATGGGTGCTAGGCTATAATGGGTGAGTTTTTTATGAGAGATCGACAATTAATGACCGAATGGGGCTTATTTGCACTGATTTTCCCACTAGAGAGTATGCTGACACGTGGCGACAAAAAATGCCCACGACCCTGAGCTGATCTCTTGACGGTGCCAATCTTGGGGGGCAAGGCTGTAATTGGAGAGTTTTCGATGGGAGACCGACAATTCATGACAGACTGGGGCTTGTTTTTGTCAATTTTCCCACTACAGGGTTTGCCCGCATATGACCATGGCAAGTGCCCACAGCCCCGACCTAGTCTCCCAATGGTGCCGGTCATGGGGGCAAGGCTATAATGGGCAATTTTTTGTTAAGAAATTGACAATCCGTGATCAACTGGGGCTTGTTTTTACTAATTTTTCCACTACCGAGTATGCCTACACATGGTCACGACAAGTGCCCATGACCCCGAGCTGGTCTCCTGACAGTGCTGGTTATGGGGGCAAGACTATAATCGACGAGTTTTCGATGCAAAACTAACAATCCATGACCGACTGGGGCTTGTTTGCACTGATTTTTCACTACCGAGTATGCCCGCACATGGTCGCAGCAAGTGCCCACGACCTCGACTTGATCTCTTTATGGTGTCGGTCATGGTGGTAAGGCTATAATGGGTAAGTTTTTGATGAGAAACTGTTAATCTAAGACCGATTAGGGCTTATTTGCACTAATTTTCCCACTACCGAGCATGCTCACACATGACCGCAACAGGTGCCCACGTCCCTTACCTGATCTCCCGACAGTGCCGGCCATGGGGGCAAGGTTATAATCGTAGATGTTTCGATGAGAAGCCGACAATCTATGACTGATTGGGGCTTGTTTGCACTGATTTTCCCACTATTGAGGATGCTTGTACATTGCCGCAGCAAGTGCCCACGACCCCGACCTGGTCTCATGACAATACCGATCATAGGGGCAAGGATATAATTGAAGAGTTTTTTATGAGAGACCGACAATCTGTGACTGACTGGGACCTATTTTCACTAATTTTTCCACTACGAGGTCGAACAAATGCCCACGACCTCGACCTAGTCTCTCTACGGTGTCGGTCTTGGGGGCAACGTTGTAATCGGAGAGCTTTCGATGAGAAACCGATAATCCGTTACCGATTGGGGCTTGTTTTTTCCAATTTTCCCACTACTGAGTATGCTCGCATATGGCCGCGGCAAGTGCCCAAGGCCCCAACCTGGTCTCCCGACGGTGCCAATCATAGGGGCAAGACTATAATCGGTGAGTTTTCGATGCAAAACTGACAATCCATGATCAACTGGGCCTTGTTTTCACCGATATTCCCACTACCGAATATACCCACAAATGGTCGCTGCAAGTGCCCACGGCCCCGACCTTGTCTCTCATCGGTGCAGATCATGGGGGCAAGGTTATAATCGGCGAGTTTTTGATGAGAAACTGACAATTTGTGCCTGACTGGGGCTTGCTTGCATTGATTTTCCCACCAGAGAGTATGACGGCACGTGGCCGAGAAAAATGCCCATTGGGGGCAAGGCTATAATTGAGAAGTTTTTGATGAGAAACTGACAATCCGTGGTCAACTGGGGCTTGTTTGTACTGATTTTTTCGCTACTGAGGATGCCCGCACATGGCCGCAGCAAGTGCTTAAGGCCCCAACCTGGTCTGCAGATGGTGTCGATCTTAGGAACAAGACTATAATCGGCGAGTTTTTGAAGAGAAAATGACAATCTCTGACCGACTGGGGCTTGTTTGCACATATTTTTCCACTACTAAGTATGCCCGCACATGGCCGCAGCAAGTGCCCACGACCTCGACCTGATCTCCCAATGGTGTCGGTCATGGGGCCTAGGCTATAATGGGCGAGTGTTCGATGAGAAACTGACAATCCGCGGCACGTGCCCACATCCCTAACCTGGTCTTCCAACGATGCTGATCATGGGAGCAAGGCTATAATCAGATAGTTTTCGATGAGAGATCGATAATTCGTGACCGATTAGGGCCTATTTTTGCAAAAAATTTCCACTACTGAGCATGCCCACATATGGCCACGGCAAGAGCCCACGACGCCGACCTGGTCTCCTGACGATGCCTGTCATTAGGGGAAGGCTATAATTCGTGAGTGTTCGTTGACAAATCGACAAGTTGTACCTCGCATGGGCTTATTTCTTTTGATTTTCCCACTATCGAGTATTCCCGTTGATGGATGCCCATGGCCCCGACCTCGTCTCCCGATCGTTTTGATCATGGGGAACAAGGCTATAATCAGAGTTTTTAATTGAGAGATTGACAATTCGTGACCGATTGGGGTTTGTTTTTGCTAATTTTCCCACTATCGTGTATGCTCGCACATAGCTGTGGCAAGTGCCCATGGCGTCAACTTGGTCTCCCAATGGTGTCGGTCATGGGGCCAAGCCTATAGTGGGTGACTTTTTGAAGAGAAACAGACAATCCATGACCAATTGGGGCTTGTTTTCGCTGATTTCCACACATCAAAGTATGACTGCACATGGCGGCGACAAGTGCCCACAGCCCTAACCTAGCCTCCCGATGGTGCCGATCATGGGGGCAAGACTATAATCGGTGAGTTTTTGATGAGAAACTAAAAATCTGTGACTGACTGGGGCTTGTTTGCACTGATTTTTCCACTACCAAGTATGCCTGCACATGGCTGTCACAAGTGCCCATGACCCCGACTTGGTCTCCCGACGGTGCCAGTCATGGGGGCAAGGCTATAATCGGAGAGTTTTCAATGAGAGACCAATAATTCGTGGCTGGTTAGGGCTTGTTTTCACCAATTTTCCCGTTACTGAGCAAGCCGCACATGGTTGTGGCAAGTGCCCACGACCCCGACCTGGTCTCTAGACGGTGCCAATAATGGGGCAAGGCTTTAATTGGTGAGTTTTCAATGAGAAATTGACAATTTGTGCCCCATCTGGGCCTATTTCTGCTAATTTCCCACTACTGAGTATGGACGTACATGGCCGTGGCAGTGCCCACAGCCCTAACCTGGTCTCTGTACGGTGTCAATCAAGGGGCAAGGCTATAATTGATGAGTTTTCGATGAGAAACTTACAATCTTTGATTGGTTGGGATTGTTTTGTCATTTTTGTCACTACCGAGTATGCCCGCACATGGTTGCGACAAGTGCCAACGGCCCAAACTTGATCTCCTGATGGTGACGGTTATGGGGACAAGACTATCATCAGTGAGTTTTCAATGAGGAACTGACAATCCGTGATCGACTGGGGCTTGTTCGCACTGATTTTCTCACTATTGAGTATGCACGCACAGGACCGTGTCAAGTGCCCACAACCACAACTTCGTCTCTCGATGGTGCCGATCATAGGAGCAAGGCTATAATCGATGAGTTTTCGATGAGAAACTAACAATCTGTGACCGACTGGATCTTGTTTGCACTGATTTTCCCACTATTGAGGATGGTCACACATGGTCGCAGCAAGTGCCCACGGCCCAGACCAGGTCTCCCAATGTTTTTGGCCATGGGGAAAGGCTATAATCTACGAGTTTCCATGACAAAATCAACAATTCATGCCCCACGTGGGTCTGCTTCTTTTGATTTTTTCACTACCGAGTATGCCCGCACATGGCTGTGACAAGTGCCCACGGCCTCAACCTAGTGTCTTGACGGTGCCAATCTTGGGGACAAGGCTATAATCGGCATGCTTTCGATGAGAAACCACCAATCGGTGACTAGGCTTATTTTCACTAATTTTCCCACTATCAAATATGCCTGCACATGGTTGCAACATGTGCCCTCGGCCTTGACATGGTCTCTCGACGGTGCTAGTCATAGAGGCAAGGCTATAATCGGTGAGTTTTTGATGAGAAAATAACAATTCGTGCCCCACCTTGGCCTGTTTCTGCTGATTTTCCCACTAACGAGTATGCCCATACATGACTGCAGTAAGTGCCCATGGCCTCGACCTAGCCTCCTAACAGCACCGATCAATGAAGGCAAGGCTATAATCGGTGAGTTTTTGACGAGAAACTGACAATTCTTGCCCTACCTGGGCTTGTTTCTGCTGATTTTCACACTACAAATTATGTGGGCACATGGACACGGCAAGTGCCTATAGCCTCGACCTAGTTTCCAGACGGTGTCGGTTATGGGAGCAAGGCTATAATCGGCAAGTTTTTGATAAGAAACTGACAATCCGTGACCGACTGGGGCTTGTTTGCACTGATTTTCCCATTACCAAGTATGCCCACACATGGTCGTGGCAAACACCTTCGACCCTGACTTGGTCTCCCGACGGTGCTGATCATGGAGGCAAGGCTATAATCGGTGAGTTTTCAATGAGAAATTGACAATTCGTGCCCCTCCCAGGTCTGTTGCTATTGATTTTCCCACTAACGAGTACTCACGCACATGGCCGTAGCAAGTGGCCACGACCTCGACCTTATCTCATAACGATGCCAATTATGGGGGCAAAGCTATAATCGACGGGTTTTCAATAAGAAACCTAACATTAGTGGCCAAATGGGTTTGCATTTGCTGATTTTCCCACTATCGAGTATGCTCGCATATGGCCAAGGCAAGTGCCCACGATTGAGACCTGGTCTCCCGACGGTGCTGGTCATGGGGGCATGGCTATAATCGATGAGTTTTTAATGAGAAACAAACAATCTGTGATCGACTAGGACTTGTTTGTACTGAATTTCTAACTACCGAGTATGCTCGCATATGGCTGTGACAAGTGCCCACGGCCCTGACGTGGTCTCCTGGCAGTGCCGATCATAGGGGCCAAAGATATAATCGACAAGTTTTATATGAGAGACCAACAATCCGTGATCAATTGGGCTTGTTTTCACTGATTTTCTGACTATCGAGTATTCCTGCACATGGCTGCGATAAGTGCCCACAGCCCCGACCTGTCTCCCGATAGTGCCGATCATGCGGGGCAAGGCTATAATCAGTGAGTTTTCGATGATAAATCGACAATTCGTGCCCCACCTGGGATTGTTTATGCTAATTTTCCCACTATCGAGTATGCGCGCACATGGCTGCGGCAACTGCCCACGACCCCGACCTGGTTACCTGACGGTGCCGGTCATGGGAGCAAGGCTATAATCAACGAGTTTTCAATGAGAAACCGATAATCTGTGATCAATTGAGGCCTTTTTGCACTGACTTTCTGACTACAGAGTATGCCCACACATGGTCGCGACAAGTGCCCAAGACCCTAATCTGGTCTTCCGACAGCGTCAGTCATAGGGGCAAGGCTATATTCGGTAAGTTTGTGATGAGAAACTAACAATTCGTGCCCTAATTGGGCCTGTTTCAGCTAATTTTCCCACTATCAAATATGTGTGCGCTAGCCACGACAACTGTCCACGACCCTAACCTGGTCTCCTGATGATGCCGGTAATGGGGGCAATGCTATAATCGACAAGTTTTCGATGAAAAATTGACAATTCGTGCCCGCCTAGGCCTATTTCTGTTGATTTTCCCACTACGGAGTATGCGGTAGCATCTCGATCACCTAACGGTGTCGATTATGGGAGCAAGGTTATAATCGATGAGTTTTCGATAAGAAACTGACAGTCTATGACCGACTGGGCTTGTTTTCACTAATTTTCCCTCTACTGAGTATGACTGCACATGGCCATGATAAGTGGCCACGACCCTGACCTGGTCTCTTGATGCTGCCGATCTAGGGGCAAGGCTATAATCGATGAGTTTTCGATGAGAAATTGACAATTCGTGCCTCACTCGGGCCTGTTTCTATTGATTTTCCCACTACAGAGTATGCGGGTGCATGTCCGTGGCAAATGCTCGTAGCCTCAGCCTGGTCTCCCGGCGGTGTCTGTCATTGGAGCAAGGATATAATCGACGAGTTTTTGATAAGAAACCAACAATTCGTGACCTACTACGGCATGTTTGCACTGATTTTCCAACTACGGAGTATGCCCGCATAAGGCTGCAGCAAGTTTCCTCAACCCCGACTTGGTCTCCTGACGATAGCGTTCATGAGGGCAAGGCTATAATCTGCGAGTTTTTTAAGATAAACTGACAATTTGTGCCCCACCTGGGCCTATTTTTGCCGATTTTCCTACTAACAAGTACGTACGCACATGGTCGCAGCAAGTGCCCATGGCCCCGACCTGGTCTCCCAACAACATTGGTCATGGGGGCAAGGCTATAATCGATGAGTTTTTGATGAGAAACTGACAATTCGTGACCAACTGGGGCTTGTTTTCACTGATTTTCCCACTACCAGGTATGCCCACACATAGCCAAGGCAAGTGCCCACGGCCCAGACTTGGTCTCCCGATGGTGCTAATCATAGGGGCATGGCTATAATCGTTGAATTTTCAAACCTGACAATCCGTGACCGGCAAGGGCTTGTTTGCGCTGATTTTCCCACTACTGAATATTCCCACATATGACTGCAACAGGTGCCCACGACCCCGACCTGGTCTACCGACGATGCCGGTCATAAGGGAAGGACTATAATTGGTGAGTTTTTGATGAGAAATTGACAATCTGTGATCGACTGGGTTCGTTTTTGCTAATTTTCCCACCACTGAGTCTGCCCACACATGGATGTAGCAAGTGCCCACGACCCAAACCTAGTCTCTTGACGATGTCGGTCAAGGGGCAAGGCTATAATCAACAAGTTTTTTGTGAGAAATTGACAATCAATGACTGATTATGACTTGTTTGCACTGATTTTCTCACTATCGAGTATGCTTGCACATGGCCGAGGTAAGTGCCCATGCGCTCGACCTAGTCTCCTGAAAGTGTCTGTCATGGGAGTACGGCTATCATCGACAAGTTTTCGATGAGAAACCGACAATTCGTGCCCTACCTAGGCCTGTTTCTGCTGATTTTTTCACTATCGAGTATAAGCACAGATGTCTACAGCAAGTGCCCACGAGCTCGACCTAGTCTCCTAATGGTGCCAGTCTTGGGAGCAAGGCTATAATTGGCGAGTTTTTGATGAGAAATTGACAATTTGTGACCGACTGGTGTTCGTTTACACTAATTTTCTCACTACCGAGTATGTCGACACATGGCCGCGACAAGTGCCCATGGCCTTGACCTGGTCTCCCAATGGTGTTGGTCATGGGGCGAGGCTACAATTGGCTAGTTTTCAATGAGAGACCGACAATCCTTAACCAACTAGGGCTTGTTTCCATTGATTTTCCCACTACCGAGTGTGCACACACATGGCTGCAATGAGTGCCCATGGCCCTGACCTGGTCTCTCGACACTGCCTGTCATACGGGAAGGCTATAATCAGCAAGTTTTTGATGAGAAACTGATAATTGATGCCCCACCTGTGCCTGTTTCTGCTAATTTCCCACTACTGAGTATGCCCACACATGGTCGTGACAAGTGCACATAACCCCAGCCTGATCTCCCGATGGTGCTTGCCATAGGGCAAGACTATTATCGATTAGTTTTTGATGAGAAACTGACAATCCATGACCCACTGGGGCTTGTTTGCATTGATTTTTCCACTACCGAGTATGCCCACATATGACTGCAGCAAGTGCCCATGGACCTAACCTGGTCTCTCGACAATGCCAGTCAAGGGAGAGGCTATGATTGGCGAGTTTTTGATGAGAAACTAACAATTTGTGCCTGTTTTTGCTAATTTTCCCACTGCTAAGTATGCTCGCACATGACCCTGGCAAGTACCCACAGCCCCGAACTGGTCTCACGATGGTGCCGGTCATGGGGGCAAGGCTATGATTGGCGAGTTTTCGATGAGAAACTGATAATTTGTGACTGACTGGGGCTTGTTTACATTGATTTTCCCACTACAGAGTGTGCTCACACATGGCCGTGGCAAGTGCCCACAGCCCCGATCTGGTCTCTCGATGATGCCGATCATGGGAGGAAGGCTATAATCGGTAAGTTTTCAATATGAAACCAACAATTCATGCTCCACTTGGGCCTGTTTCTGTTGATTCTCCTACTACTGAGAATGCCTGCACATGGCCACGACAAGTGCCCACGGCCTCGGCCTATTCTCTTGACGGTGCCGATCATGGGGCAAGGCTATAATCAGAGAGTTTTCAATAAACGATCGACAATCAGTGACCGACTGGGGCTTATTTTTCCTAATTTTTCCACTACTGAGTATGCTGACACATGACCTCTGTAAGTGCTCACGGCTCCGACCTGGGCCCCTAATCGTGTCGGTCATGGGGGAAGGTTATAATCGACGAGTTTTCGATGAGAAATTGATAATTCATGCCCCACTTGGGCCTGTTTCTACTGATTTTCCCACTATCGAGTATGTTCGCACATGCCCGCGATAAGTTCCCACGGCCCTGACCTGGTCTCTCGACGATGTCGGTCATGGGGGCAAGGTTATAATCGGTGAGTTTTTGATGAGAAACTGACAATTCAAAATGAACTGGGCTTGTTTTTGCTAATTTTCCCACTACCGAGCATGCCTAGACATGACTATGGTAAGTGCCCATTGTTGGACCCCGGCCCTCCGGAGCCCAACTGATGTTGGATCCGAGATCGTATACCAAATGAAAAGTGCACAAAATGACCATATGAATAGTAACCGGCCAATTTCCGACCCTCATAACTTTTTACTCTTAACTCCGATTCGGACAAATCATACCTCCCTGAAAAGATAAAAAGACCCTATACATATTTTATGAAGGAAACAAGACTCAATTATGTCATTAAGAGGGACAAAACTACGCATGAAGATACTGCCTCAAATGACTACATGAACAGTATTCGGGAATAGTGACAGCAATCTTCCAATGACCATAACTTCTTACTCCTAACTC
>JANVCQ010075554.1:0-27444 GCA_025531925.1 Erythroxylum plowmanianum
TCCGGTTAGGTTTTCTGATCTCTGCGTGGATACCTTTAGAGATAGTCTCTATTGGCTATTTAGGTTTGAGTTTTCATCCCGACACCTGGATCCTGGCTTTCGGGAAGGTCCCGGTAATAAAAATTTTTGTTTTCCGCTGCTGGTACATGTGATGTACCTCCCGGGATTTTCCTACAAAAGTAACAATTAAAATATAATATGACACAAATTTATATTATGTATAGCAAACATATGCATAACTTTTATGCATATAAACCTAAAGTCATTACTTCATTAATTAATGTAATTATTAATTAATTAATGAATTATGAGTTATGACCTAAACTTAAAATTACCTTAAGTAGGACCAATATTGAAACTATATATATATGGTGCACATGCCTGTCGATGATCTTTTCTTTCAAGTGAGGCGTATGCGTTGCACGCACCTTATCCTCCCCAGCGATGAACGTTGAGTTCATTTCATCTTTTGTTAAAATATTATTTCTTCTTTCTTTCATGGATTCTTCTGCAATTTCTTTCCAGAATCCTCTCTTGTCTTGAGCCAATAATAACGTAATCCACCATTGTCTTCTTCGGTGGTCAATACACGACACAAACACATGGAGTTTCTCACTCTAACCCATAATAGTTAAGGTTTGTTTCTTTTCTTTTAAACAATCCATACATAACCATTCATCCATATTTTTTTTGATTAAGCATTACGAATGGAGTTCAATTAACAATCGAAAATAACAACAAGAAATCATTATCTATGTTTCTATATTTATTACGTATATGAAGATAACAATGCCATGAAAAATACAGAATAAGGCAACACTCCATCCATACAAAAACAAACAGAAAAACAATCATATAGAAATGATACATGGTTAAAAAAAACAGATCATGCAACACCATGGCTCTGATACTAAGACAATTTAATGGATTGATTGATTTTGTCATACCTGTATCCATGATAGTTTTTGTAAAGATTTATTCCCTCTCTTCTTCTTTCCATGATTTGTTTCTTCAATGGTTCAGATAACCTTTCATAAGTTTCTAAAACTTATATATATATATATATATATATATATCAACAACCTAACCAACATGTTGTTTGGTATTTAAAAGAGAGAGGGAATGGATCTTTGACCCATTTGAGATCCCTTTATTTAATACCCAATAACCATCATCTTAGGTTCTTTTCATAGGACTCAAAATATAAGTCACAAGGGCCATTAAATATTCTAACAGTTTATCGCTAAAAGTGGGTCCTTTAGCGAAGATTTTTTAAAACCAACGCTAAATGGTCCAAAATATCAATTTTTAAGGTCAAATGTGCCAAATAAGGAGGGAACGAAAATGAGATTGACGCTTAAAATGAAAAGCTCTAAATGCCTAAAGCACCCATCTCTCATCTTCTCTTTCTTTCCTCTTCCTCCAAGAAAACACCACACCTATGTCTCATCCTCTACTTTCTTCTTTCCTCTTCCTCCATGAAAACGAAAGGTAGCTTTCGATCTATAATGTAGAGAGCTTATGTTTGTCCGTACTTTTTTGTTTCTTTTTTTTATATCTGAACTTAGGTTGATGAAATGCATCTGGGTTTTGTTTTGTGGAGCTCTTTGTTGTCAATGGAGTTATAAAGTTGTTGTCTTGAATTTTGTCTGAATGAGTGTTTCTCTGTTTGTTTTTAACTCATTTTTCATCGTGGGTTCATTTTGAAGCTTGATTTCTTAGGGAAGATGTGACATTTGATGAGAAATTGGACCTTTCAAGTATTCCTACTTTATCATTATTAACCCTATTGGGGTTACTAACTGTGTGTCATAACGTTAGACAAAATAAAATAACTAAACTACTACTATAGCAGTAGTGAGTCTAGGTCAATCTTACAAAGAATGTGTGCAAAGTTTATGAAATGAAATTAACCAAAGTTTAGGTTTAACGGGTGGGGGCTCTGTTTTGGAACTTTTTAAACAAGAAAATAAAATGAAACTAGACTAATAAAAACAAATTAAAAAAAACATGTGAAAAATGATAAAAGTGGACAATTCGCTAGGGACCCGATTCTTTGGTTCAGTCTCAACCTACACCCTAATTAAGCATATTTTATTGATTTTTTATTCTCGAACGTCTCCAAGCAACTACTAATCATGAGTTAACAATTAACCCGAGTTTTTCCTTAGGTTTTGTTTAATTAAGATACCATCGTTAATTAAACATAACCACCGAATAACCTAAGATATGATCTCCAAATTTAATTAGGTAGTAGTATTATGAATTAGGAAAATCGATTAATCAAAGCGACAACCACATACGATACGTGATTTAACCTAGATCATGTTAGCCCTAATGATTACGAATTATTAGTCGCTACACATAAATTTCAACATAACAATTACGGATTATATAAAAATTATAACAATGGGTTTGCAGTTAAATAATTCAATGAATGCATTAAAACCATCCTTTCACAATACCCAATGGATTCATACACAAATAACCGAACAATAACAAAATTTTGATTATCCATATATAAAATCCAAATCAATTAACACAAGATAACATAATCAATTCCTAATGAGAGAAAGAAACAACAAAAATAGTGAAATACACTTAACCTGAGTCATCAGCATCAATGTCACCTCCAAACCGACGTCAAGATGCCTAACCTTCCATGAGTCTCTCCCAAAAAAATGCTTCAGTCCCACAAAGATTGCCCCATTGAAGACCCCTTTCTATTGTGCCTCCCTTCTCAGTATTGCTCTATTTCTCCCTGCCATGCTACTGTTCATGATGTGATGAATAAGAATTTTGAGTCATACTACTATTCACGTCTCCTTTTGTTTCTGCCTAACCTCGTTACGCTTTCCTCTTAAAATGCACTCCTCGTCTACGTTTAACACAAACAACTTTGTTAAACGTAGACCTCTCACCTAGCTCTCACTGTTCTCTGATGTGATGATTTAATATGTTGGCCACATTAATGTTCACGTAAAAACCCTTGCATCTGCTCCCTCTTGAAATGCACTCTTCATCTATGTGAAATGCAAATATGGTTTGCGCTTTTCATGCAAATGTTGGACTCTTGAAGCTATGTGTTTTCTTCATGTTTTACTGTCATTTTTTATTATTTTTCTAACTGTCCATCTTCATTCACTATTCTTTGCATTTTTTTCTTCTTTTAATTTTGTTCTTGTCTTTTAATTTTCTTCTTCTTGCTCCATAAGGACAAATAAAAATTAATCTTAAAAAATGTCAAAATATCATGCTTTTGACTCTCTTTAACTTCTTTGCTTCAAAATTGTACCTAAAATTACATATGAGTCAAAATGAGTACCTTAAGCAATTTTATGTCAATAATTGCTAAGTTTTAGGGAATAATTTCATAATCAATTAAGCGCCTATTAAATTCTCCCATGCTTAGCTTTTGGGCGTCTTCTGGCAAACATCAAAATTAAGCTCATAGACCTAAAAAGAACATTTACTCAATTCCCATATTTTCTAAGAATATATAATCATAAAAAAAGATAAATGGCTTTCAAAAATCATAACAAGAAGTCAACATTTAAATATTTTACTCATAATCAATCAGTATTCATCATCTTCAAAAACTAAGCAATCTAATGATAGACTCAAAAAACGTGTTTAACTAAAATATATCCATAGGTACACTCAACAACCTTCATGATCATAACAATCCATAACTTTTCATATCATTTCCTTTCTCCCCCATTATAATTCATATATAAAATCATGAATCAAAGGACTTTTCAAGATTGTAATCTAGGTATGGTCAAATAGTATGAAAGTCATCAAAGTTAGTGAAATAAAAGTAACACTCAATCAAAAACTAGGTACTGTCAGCTATGACGAATGCAACATTTATATTTCATACCCCCATTCAACTCCCACACACCAACCACATGAAGCATATACCAATCCGAAGGAATCACTCGTACAATTTATGCCAACAATACATTGAAATCACAAGAGTGAACCTTCCAAGCCAACATCTACCTCATATTCAACATACTTAAATAACAAATTCATTATAACTCTAGGAAGATGCATTAATCATGAATAACTTTGCAAACTCATATGCGCTTCCTCCTTGATAAATTTATTTAAACAGAAAATTCATTCTTTTTCTTTTTCTTTCTTTCTTTCTTTTCATTTTCTTTTCTTTCTGTTCTTATGCTTTTCTCTTTTCTTTCTTTCTTTTCCTTTCCTTTTTTAACATTAAAAGAAACTATATTAACATGGGAATTTCAATGAAAGACATAACAAAACACCCTAACATTAACCAACCCACACATATATACACCCCCACACTTACACTTTTGTACATCTACAAAGTCACCAATCACAAATGTTCCACTGGCTTTATAGCTTGGGTAGGACATTTGGTTAAGTATAAAGCATGTAGTATGGTTGATACAAAAAGAAAGGCTAATAAGGCTAAAAGGAGCTTATAAAAAAAAGGAAAATCATATAATGGGTAGGTTATTTGGCTAATGTAGTTCAGAAAAGCAAAGAATGCCTAATCATATCTATGTTAATACATGTGATAAAAATATAGTCTTGAATAAAAATTCAACGCAAAATTAGGATATACATGTCATATAGGTCACACATTATCAAAAGACAATGAGACTGATATGAATGTGTCAATCAAATAAGGCTCAAAATCTCACCGACTTTTTCTATTGCTAATCACTACTCTTCTAAAGATAATGCACATCAACTAATCATAAGAGTATAAATAAATATTAAAATTGTCATATTCTCTAGTCAATTTATACTCTAATCATGACTATATAATCCTAGAAGCAACAGAAAAATGAGAAATTATTTGTTTGTTTGTTTTATTCTTTCTCTCATTTTGATTGAAAACTTAAAACAAGTAAACAAAAAAATTCAAAAATACACATGCATAAAAAAGGTAATGTGGAAATGTAAAGGAAAAGAAATTTACTTCCTTAGGTTGCCTCCCAAAAAGCATCTTTGTTAAAGGCCACTAGCTCGACTCCTTTTTCTCCTCACATGACAAAATAGTGATCTTCAGGTATTACGATTAGCGTCACTTTCACGCAAGGCAGTTCTGGATAGGGCCTTAGTCATTCATCATCCTCAATCAGTGTCTTCCCTATCCTTAAATTCTCAATCCTGACTAAGTTCATACACTCCGAAAATATTTTGAATGTCTTTTCACCTTTTTCTTCATCATTTAATTCCTCCAATCTATTATGTAAAGGCAAATAGTTAGTCTACAAAATAATCATGGATTCAGTATTTACCTTTGAGCTAAAAGATGTGTCCCTTTTGGCTTTGAGCTCCTTTTCAACTTCTTCGATACAAGCAATTCATTGAGGGTTGACCTCAAAATTCTCAAGCTCCTCATCACTTTGTAAAGTTTCCGCACAAACTTCCATTGGGCACACCTCGAGTTGATACGACTACTCTTCTTCGCTTTGCAGTTCCAAATGATTGATATCTCCCCATCGAGGCAATGCATCTTGTTGGAATTGTAGATCATCCTATTGGATTTGTTGTACACCTTGCTGAAACAACTGTTGCATATTATGTTGAAATTGCTACATATCCTATTGAATTTGAAGATTATTAGCAACTATAATATTAAGTATTTCTTCTAAAGATGTACCTGAGTTTTGAGAAAAAGCTTTTGGTCCATACAGGAATTGTTGTGTGTCCTACAAACTATCATAGACGTAATTCTAATAATGTTCCCATCTATAACAAAAGTTAGGTTTATCAGTCCAAACATTGTTATAGGATTGAGAATATGAGTTATAAAAAAATTACTTTTGTCCATATCAATTTTTTTCAAAGACGAAACAAAAAATAAAAACATCACAAAATAACATAAAAGAAATTAATTACAAACAAATATATATAAAACACTAATTACATCATAAACTAAAACTAAAACACTGCACTCCCCAATAACAACGCTAAAATTGACCACGTGTCGAAACACTAGTCAGAAGAAAATAACTAGACTACTACTATAGCAGTAGTGAGTCTAGGTCGATCTCATAGAGAGTGTGTGTAAAGTTTATGAATTGAAATTAACCGATGTTTAGGTTTAATAAGGGGGTTTTGGAATTTTTAACAAGAAATAAAATGAAACTAGACTAATAAAAACAAATTAAAGAAAACATATGAAAAATGATAAAAGTGGGGAATTCAGTAGGGACCCGATTCTTTGGTTCAATCTCGGCCTACATCCTAATTAAGCATATTTCATTGATTTGTTGTTCTCTAACCTCTCTTAGCAATTATTAATCATGGGTTAATAATTAACCCAAGTTTTCCCTTAGGTTTTATTTAATCAAGATACATCGTTAATTAAACCTAACCACCGAATAACCTAGGATACGATCTCTAGATTTAATTAGGCAATAACATTACGAATTAAGAAAACCAATTAATCAAGGCAACAACCACATACAATATTTCATTTAACCTAGGTCTTATTATCCCTAATGATTACGAATCATTAGTCGCTACACATGAATTTCATCATAACAATTACAGATTATATTGAAATTCTAACAATAGGTTTGCAATTAAACGATCCAATAAATACATTAAAATCATCTTTTCACAAATAAATGAACAATAATAAAAAACCAATTATCCATACACAAAACCCAAATCAATTAACACAAGATAACATAATCAATTCCTAATAAGAGAAAGAAACAACAAAAATAGTGAAATACACTTAACCTAATTTGTCGACGTCAATGTCACCTCCGAACTGACGTCAGGACGTTTAGCCTTCCATGAGTCTCTCTCAAAAAATGGTTCAGCCCCCACAAAAGTTAACCCCACTGAATACCCCTTTCTGCTCTTCACTCCACCTCCCTTCTCGATACTATTCTGTTTCTCCCAGCCATGCTACTATTCATGATGTGGTGAATAAGAATTTTGGTTCATGCTACTATTCATGTCTCCTTTTGTTTCTGCCTAACCTCGTTATGCTTTCCTCTTAAAATGCACTCCTCGTTAGCATTAGACGTAGACCTCTCACCCAACTCTCACTGTTCTCTAATGTGACAATTTAATATGTTGGCCACATTACTGTTCACACAAAAACCATTACTTCTGCTCCCTTTTGAAACGTACTCCAACTGCAACGCAGACATCGTCTGCATTTTTCACGCAAACGTTGGACGTCTTGGAGCTGTACGTTTTCTTCATGCTTCACTGTCATTTTTGGCTCTTTTTCTAGCTGTCCATCTTCTTTCACTGTTCTTTGCATTTTTTTCTTCTTTTCATTTTTTTGTCTTTTAATTTTCTTCTTCTTACTCCATCAAGACAAGTAAAAACTAATCTTCAAAAAATTCCAAAATATCATGCTTTCAACTCTCTTTAACTTCTTTGCTTCAAAATTGTACCTAAAATTACATATGAGTAACTTAAGCAATTTTATGTCAATAATCTCTAAGTGTAGGAAATAATTTCATAATCAATTAAACACGTTTCAATTTCTCTCTTATTGCTTGTTTTCATTTGCTTTGTGGCCTATTTAAAGTTTCTTGACAATACCCCTTCTATTTATAAGGGGTTGTTTTGAAAGAGCACTCACACCTCCCCGTATGATCGACCTCAGTCTGCGATTCAAAACCTTATTTCCAACACCACAAACAACAATCATGGTTGGTTGTTAAAGCTTGTGGATCCCTCGCAGTGCTTCATAGTCTCCAGTGCACATAGGCTCTTCACTTCCTTTTTTCGAAAAACCCTCCCTCTGAGGTTCGATTATTTTATTTTCTTGAATGACTTCCTATTTCTTGAAGTTTGTGGTTGTTAAGTTTTGTATAAATCGGTATCTTCTTTGAAAATTAGGGTTTTTTAATTGGGTAATTAATGAAAATTAAAGTTTTAGTGAAATTAAGAGATTAGTGAAAATTGTTATGAAATTTAGGGTGCGTTTGATTAAATTATTACTCAATTTACTATGTTTACACTAGATTCAAGAATTCTTTCATTATCAATGGATTTTAATTTAACTGAAGTTATGTATATTCCATATGAACAAAGTAAAACATATTGTGGAAACATGGGACAGACAATTCTGTTGCTCTCCACATGAGCAAAGGCTTGCTTTTCTGTATCTGACAAATGATATTATGCAGAATAGTCACCAAAAATCAAAATTTGTTGGGGATTCTAGAAGGTTCTTCCAGATGCACTTCATGATGTCATTGAAAATGGGGATGAGTTTGGAAGAAATGTTGCATTGCGATTGGTACTAAATATTTACTTCTTCCACTATAATCTTTTATTTTAAATTTACCTGATGGGGTATGGTATAGGCAACGAAATCCAAAATTTCATGATTTTAGTGTTTTTCATTACTTATTTTTATAATGTGAGACCTTTTTGCTTTTTGTTTATTATAAGTAGGAAATATTGGTTATTAAAGTAGCAATCTTGCATTTAGCATGTTTTCTTTTAATTTATAACTATACTAGTGTATTGTACAAAAGATATTCTTATTTTCTAAAAACTAGCAAAATTTTTAAAACAAAGAAAAGAAGGAATTGCTAGCTTCTGTTTTATTTTCTCAAGCATTTAGATGTTATTAGTTATTTAGTTCTCTAAGCCAAATCCATCATATGGTGACATTATTATCTCATAGTGCACTCAGGTGCTTTGAAGTGTGAATGATAATATGATGCAATGTGTAATAATTGCATGACTTATAAAGTTCTTTGTAATCACATGGTGGATTAAATATGGTGAGGGCTAACGAATCCATGCTTGTATGGATTTTTATTGGGTTATATGCGTCGGTCCAAATCAGTTGATATTACCATCCTTGACATTTTGAATTTCCTCTGTCTAATCCACATTTGATTAGTTTTCTCTCATGTTAAGTTGTTGATTTTGGTTGCATTTTGGTATAATCTTGATAACGTCACTTATAGAATTAAGAAAGGTTATTCTATGCTTTTATTTCATCCTTCTTTGCTACTTGTTTTCTGATGGAACTTATGATTGCAGGCCACTTTTGAGGGTAATATGAAAACATATGAATTTTTGACACTTGATTTATAAAAGGCAACATGCTTCACAAAGTATCCTTTCCAAGAGCACACTGATATGTTTGGAAAGCCAACTAAAACCCTCATTCTTGAAGAAGCAGAGAGTAATGTGTTTTGATCATATTATTCAAGATCCAAGGAATAACATTTCTTATTTCTTAATAGGTTCATGAGACTAAAGAGTAATTGTCCTATGTAAACTAGTCTTTGTATTTATTATTTTGTCTATAGAATTGTTAAGGTTGTATTTAAAATATCGTATATGAAGAATATTTTTTTTGTTGATATATTTTAATGGTATTTTACTTTTCATATACAATGCTTCAAAGTATCAATTATTTTGTATAATAAATTAACAATAAAAATATAAATATTATATATAATAATATAAATTAAAAATGCCACAAATAATTATCATTAACATGGTATAATATTTTGTTAAAATATACATTAAAACTTTGATTATATTTTACAAAACATAGTTAAAAATATTTGGTTACGGTCTAAAAACTGTAGCTAAAAAAACATAGCTAAAAAATTTTGGCTACATTTTCAAAACATTTAGCTACATTTTTTAAATGTAGTAAAAGCTTTTGGCTACGTTATCGTTGCCAATACATTTTGACTACGCTTATGTTTCATAGCTAAAAATTATTAGCTACGTTGTAGTATTGGTAAGCCTTCCATCCTAAAAACATACATCTAGAAAAGAAAGACATGAAAATGGGATTAGGATATCATTTATTTGTTTATTTTATAGGGGTAATTTTGTGATTTCCTTAATTACTCATTATAGCTAGTTTAAATAGCAATTGTTATAGATTCCTGAGGGACTTTTAGAGTCACGTAATCATTGTTTTGGAGAGTGGGGCCTTTTTAAAAGGTCCTATCTAAATTGTTTGTTATTTCCATTCCATGAAAGATATTGTTGAATTCATTGCAAATTCTTTAATTCGTACTTTATTTTGTTTATTTTGAATAATTTGAGATATCGGGTTGTATCACAAAATTTTGTGATTAATATGATTCGAACTTGGTTGATAGTTATTTATAGTGGAAGTTGACATAATGAGGAGAGAAAAAGAATTTGAAAAGAAGAATAAGAAAAAAGATCTAGTATCCCTATTCTAGCATTGAAATTCTAGTTTGGCACTTATTTGTTTAATATATAGTATATTTTTAATACGTGAACTTGAAACTACTTAACATAGATTACTATTTGTTATACTATTTAGTGATATAATTTGTGCAATGCAATGGTACTTTTTGAATAATATTATGGTATTTATGGTGCAATGTAATGGTGTAGTGGAGTGAGTAATGAAATGGAGAATGAGAAGAGTTCTTCAAATGTGACAACCTCATATAGTAGGGTGGGCGACATTGGAGCAGAGATAGTAATTGCAACTAGAATAAAGTTTAAAATTTTGCACTAATTTTTTATTGTATTAAAATTATACAAGGTGCTATGTCTTTATGGTTACGATAAAAAGAGGAAAGAAATACAAGAATAGAGATTTTAAGTGCTAGACCCTGATTCCAGAGCCCAGCATTCGGAACCATAAAACATGAGCAAACACATTTTCCTATAGGGTTATTTCTATAAACCCTTATTAGTCGTCTTCCCACAAGGTGGCGTGCCCCCAAAAGTCAAATATCAAGATCACAATTTTGAGAATCACAAGCAAAACCCAATCATATGTGGAAAATCAATAATCAAATTGGCCCAATTTATTTAAAACAATTTCAGTCACAAAGATGCAAACATTATTGAACACATCAGAGTTTCAGTAATCACTTGGACTCATTACAGAACACAATACTTGTTTTTATAATATCTTTACATGCAAAAAACACCCATTTGGCTTACTACAAATACAAAATACAAAATACAAAATACAAAATACGAAATACACATGATACAATTGAATGCTTATGCTTAAAATGAATTCTAAAATACAAAAAGTTCCTGAACTAACTTAATTACAAAAGTCTCTAACTATTTTGGAGTTCCGATGTCTTGCAAGGATTGTTGTTCGTCTTTTTTTGCACTTGAGGAGGGAATAGTAGGTTGAGCTATATAGCTCAGTGGTTAATATATCTATAGCCATTGGCAACGAGCCATACCATTCAGGCACACACACACACACATACACAATATATATATATATATATGTATGTATGTATGTATGTATGTATGTATGTATGTATGTATGTATGTATGTATGTATGTACTAAAGTATGCATATATATATCCCATTTAATCTAGAAATTCTATCATCCACGCTTCAAGCTCAAAATTTCATAATTTGAATGTCATCATATAGAACTTATCATGAAGACTTATCCATCAAAACATAACACTCAAACATGCATCAAACTTGACAATTCAATTATGCAATGCACAAACAATTGGCTCGAGGGTTCTATGGAAACAAAATGGAGAAACCGAAGTTTACCCCATGAACAAAATAAGTCTAGTTTCGGAGCTCATATGCCACAAGCGAGTAGCCGGGAGAAGGCTCTTGTCAATGTGCATGTGACGAACAAAATGGTTCCACTCTTGCCCAAACAAAAGCACATAATCATGCTCAAATCAATTTATCAAATGCTTTCATACTTTTCATGCTCTTTCCTTTCTTTTCATTTATACAAAATGCCATGACAAATATCAAGGCATAACATGATCAAAATCACAATTCAATTATATCAAAATGTCATACATCTTTCAATGCATAACATAAAACACATCATAGTAATTCACAATTTAGCAATTCTAGCATATACACACACATAGGCAAAATGCCCATTTACACAATAACCATAAATATATTACCCACCTAATTTGCTTGCAAAAATCCAAGTCAAGGTTGTCTTTCCCTTTGCTCTTGGGTAGGATTCTCTTGGTTCCCTAAAACAAATCAAGTCTCATTCAATAGGAAGCCCGTAGAAAATCCCACAATACAAAATCACTAAAATTTATTCTAGAATCCTTAAACCCAAGCATTTTCTAAACTCTATGAACTAAAATCCTTTAAAAATTCCAAAAGTTTCAAAATGATCTTACCTTCATTCTTCACCAAATGAAGGCATCTTTAGCTCAAAGGGAAGCTCTTCTCTTCCTCTACCTTTTTCTCTTCTTGAACAGCTCCAAAATCTCTCTTAAAGACTAAGAAAAATTTAAACCCTAGCTTGTTTCTCTTCTTTCTCTCCTTCTCTTCTTCTCTTCATATTTCTCTCTCTTCTTCATAACACTCTCTCTTTTTCTCTTCAATTTTTGTTCTCCTCTCTTCTTAAAATGCAAGACAACACTTCTTTTTCCAATTATACCCTTAAAGAGTGAGAAATGTCCCATTTGCCCTTCTATTTATGCCTTATATCTTTTATGCTTAAGTGTCTTGCCAATAAGATCCTTGAACATTCTGACAAAACTTTTCTTCTAGAAAATATTCTCCCTTGTCTTAAGTTTCTAATGACACCAAAATCAATCCATTTGGTTCAAAAATCTGAAAGTTAGGGCCTAAATATTTCAGACTGTTGGTAGACTGAAATAATACACTATACCCAACTTCCATCCAGAATTTCAAAGTCTTAGAGACTGAATTAAATTTCAATTTCTTCATAACATTCGTAGCTCCATGTCTCTAGTCTATTTTGAAACAAGAACCATCTCATTTGGAATCTTATAGATCCAGATATATTCAAAATGCCGAAGTATATCCAGTAAACATCCAATTCATACTCTTTCAACCGATACCCATACTTTGATTCAATCTATCTTTTTCAAATCAATATCAAATGCTATAAAAACCTATGGAGGGACAGAAAATGTATTAAGAAACTATTGGTTCAAAAATCACTTCATTTGGAGGTCGGAGAACAAAGTTATGACCGAAAGAATCAAACATGATTTTGCCCCCAATCATATTGAACCTATCTCGGGACAAATAGTATAACTCTCTCTATAGATGTTGGATTAAGATCATCTTAGGATGATTTCAAAAAGGAATTTTAGATATACAACTTTTAAGAAGATCTTGAGATCAGATTTTATCATCTGAAGGATCAAAAATGGAGTAGACAATAGGCACAGACAAAACCAAATGAAAAAGCAGACGAATGGGAAAAAGCAGATAAATCGGGAAAATTGCTATAACTTTCCCTAAAGATATTAGATTGAGGATTATTTAGATGGCTTGAAAGATAACTTCAGGATCTACAACTTTCATGAAGACGTCGAAGATAGATTCTATCGTCTATGGGGTCAAAAATGGAGTAGACAATAGGTACAGACGAAACCAAATAAAAAAGCTGACGAATAGGAAAAAATAGATGAATCGGGAAAATTGCTATAAATTTCCCTAAAGATATTAGATTGAGCCATTATTTAGATGGTTCAAAAGAGGAATTCAATATCTACAACTTTCATGAAGACCTCAAAGGCAAATTCTATCGTCTTATGCTCAAAAATGGAGCAGACGATAGGAACACACTAAACCAAATGAAAAAGTAAACGAATGGGAAAAAGCAGATAAATCGGGAAAATTGCCATAACTTTCCCTAAAAATATTGGATTAGAGTGTTCTTTTGATGGTTCAAAAGAGAACTTCAAGATATACAACTTTCATGAAGATCTTGAAGATAGATTCTATCGTCTGAAGGGTCAAAAATGGAGCAAATGATAGATACAGACGAACTAAATGAAAAAGCAGACAAATCAGGAAAATTGCTATAACTTTCCCTATATATATTATATTGAGGCATTCTTTAAATGGTTTGAAAGAGGACTTCAAGATCTACAACTTTAATGAAGACCTCAAAGACAAATTTTATCATTTGAGGAGTCAAAAATGGACCAGACAATAGTATATAGAAGGTCAAACATAGAAGAAGCAGAAGGTCAAACATAGATTATATGACGTCATCACAGACAATACATTTTATAGATGATATGACATCATCATAGATGATATGATGTCATCACAGACGATGCATTTTTACAGATGATATGATGTCATCACAGACGATACTATCTATATTTCTTAACATCTGCACTTATAAAGACCATAACTTTCAACTCAGATGTCCAAAATTTTCATACTATATATCATTGGAAAGATAAAAGAAAGACCTACAACTTTCTAGAAGGAAACTTTGTCTAATTCCACTTGGATTAGTCCAGATTTTCCCCTGAAGTCTAAATAGGAATTTTCCATTTATCCATCAATGTACTGCACCCAGTTCTCTACTTCATGACAATTTTGAGATTCTTAAAGGTAGAACTTAAATTTTATGTCCTTATAATAAATGTAGCCATATGTCTCTAGTTTAATCCAAACAAAGAATCGTCTCATTTGGATAACTAGAGAAAAAGTAATGGCTAACAGACCGAAGTACACTCAATGAACATTTTCCAGATCAACTACCCCTTTTGTTACAAAATCTTTCCTTAACACAACTCATATCAAGATCACTTTTTCTACTTCATTTACTCCTCATTCTCAACTCCATTTCAAATCAATATCATCCATAAAGAAATTATAATCCATGATTAATCATGAACATCGATTACAGAATATACACATATGTACATATCCTTCATCAACTTACTACACATATTCAACTTCATTTTTGCTTTCATTTTACTTCTAACTTTCACCTTAATTCTTCTCATTTCAAGATCTCTTATCCACCAATGCACCAGAGCAAAACATAAATTTATCCACATTTCTCATTCACTACTTTACTTTCGTCTACCATTTCTAATTCAAGAATTTTTCATTCGTTTGTTCTTTACTCGTGACTAATCACCAAAATTTCTCATTTAATAGTTTTAACTTTTAAGGAACGTTCAGGGTCCCACATTAAGAACATAACAATATGTCTTTTCATGGTCTGTCACACAAACTACGAGGGTTGAACAGAATAAAACCTATAAGTAGTGGAATAATTGAGTTATAATGCTTAAGATGTTGAAGTATTTGGAGAAAAATTAAATTTAAAGATTTGCACAAACATACATTAATTCCAAGTAATATAAGGTTTATGAGGCAATATTGGATTATAGAAAATTAAGTTAGACATATATTAGAAATGAATGATAATTGTAGAATTAGTCTTGCACAAATATAAGGTCAATTATTGCAACCATGGATGGGTATAAAAACATGTCATATTTATGAAAGGATTATCTTAATCATATAGACATGTTGAGAGGAGTGAATTTAGAAGAACGAGATGCAGAAGTGGTTCATAAAATTTTTATTAGAATGAAAGAGAATGACATATATTTTATACAAAGTTAAATGTGATAAGGAAGGAAGGTTGAGGAATGTTTATAGGTAAAATGCAATGATTTTTATAATATATGTTAAATTTAGTTATATGGCCACATTTGACATCACTTATCCTGTCAGAAAATATCAAATGTCGTTTGCTCCATTTGTAAGTGTAAACCATCATGGACACCTATATTGCTTAGTTATACACTTTTAAGCAAGAAACCTATTGACAATTTATATTGGCTCTTTTGTACATTGTTAAGGTGCATAAATGAGAAGATGCCTATTGTTATAATTACAAAAGAGTGTAAAAGTATTAATATACCATTAAGGTGGTATTTCCAACTATAATAAAATATGTTTGTGGTATATACTAAAGAAATTACTTGAGAAATTTAGTATCCACAAAAGTTATAAGAATTTGAAGGATACATTTCTAGATGTTGTGTATGACGCCAACAAATGAATAATTTATATTAAAATAGAATGAAATGATTATGGAGTTTGACTTAGAAAAAACTGGTGGGTTGTCTTTATTTGATGAAAGAATCAATTAGGCTTTAACATATGTCAAAGGGTATTATTTTAGGAGAAACATAGGTAATATAAAGAAGTGAGGGAATAAATGCTTATTTTGAAAACTATGTTCATACTAGTAGCAACAACGATAACAACATTGCCCAGTAAAAATCTTACTAGCACGCGGGATCTTAGGAAAAGGTCAAACATGAAATTAAGTTTGATTACTTGTAGAGGGAGTAGTGCATCATTAGCGACATATTTTGATATTAAGAAAAAATATAAAAACCCACACCCATAACATGTTTCATATTATACAACAACTAATAACTATGATATATTATAAGATAAGAAAAATTTAGACTAAAGGGAATAACAATTCATACGAGGTAAACAAGATGTATGAAGGATGCAATATGCTTAGGATGTATATAGTTACATTAAATAAGTCACCCCTACTGGCTAAGTGTAGTTGGTTATTGTTTGAATTTAAGATGATTGTTTGTCGAAACATATTCAAAATTATGAGTAAGGTGAAGATCAAAAAAATTTCAAAATTTAATTTTTTAAAATGTGGTATATAAAAAATAAAGGTTGGAAACAGTTAAAAATATGACATTATTCTTAGCAGCAAAAAAATTAAATTTGACTTGTTATAAAGCCCTTAATTACAGGGTAAAATGAAGTTAAATTTTGATTGCTTACATAATCCCTTCTAAAAGATGTTGGGTTGAAGGAACCCATTGTCTCTAAGTCATGTTGTAGGTTAAGAAAAAAAAGTTGAAATATCAATTGGATGAGATCTAAAAGAAGAAACATAAAGAAAATGAGGTTAGTTGTTAAAGATTCATATTAGTAGCAATAAAATCACATATTGAAAGTGTTTTTTTAATGATATTAGCATTGAAACTAGTATTCCAAATGTAGTTAGTCTTTCTGACAAATGGGAGCGATCCAATCGTCTCTCTGTGATGTTCATAAACACTAAGATATCTGCTAGTATTCGTGGTTCCGTTGAAAAGCATACTAAGGTGAAAGACCTTTTAAAAGCATCGATGAGCAATTTGTTACATCTGACAAGGCTCTTTTGAACACCTTAATAATGTAATTGCAATCTATAAGGCTCATCGAGATAAAAGGTGTGCGTGGTCATATTATGCACATGAGGGATATAGCGGCTCAGCTAGAAGCTTTAGAAATGAAAATGTCATAATCTTTACTAGTTCATTTTATTTTGAACACCTGCCCTAATAATATGGCATTTTCAAAATTTCTTATAACACACATAAGGACAAATGGTCAATTAATGAGTTGTAGATCATATGTGCTTAAGAAGAAGGGAGATTGGTTATGGAAGAGGGTGGAAAAATAAACTTGACTACTCAAGGAAAGAAAAAGAATGATTATGGCAAAAATAAGGGAAAAGGTGAGATTCTTCCTTAGCCCAGGATAAAGAAAGCATCAACGTGTTTCTTCTGCAAAAAGAGGGGACACATAAAGAAAGAATGCTACAAATTTAAGAACTGGCTCGAAATGAAAGGTACTCACCTTTCATTTGTTTGTTATGAATCTAATATGGTTAGTATTAATCATAACACAGTGTGGATTGATTATAATCCTTGTTTCAATGACCTTGTAGGGTATGCATAACCTAAGGAAACCAGTGGAAAGTGAAGACTACATATATTCAGGAGGTAAGATGAGTTTATATGTAGAAGCCATTGGCACTTGCAGTTTAATGTTAAGCAATGGTTTTATTTACCTCTGCAAAATACCTTTTATGTACCAAGTTTTTCTCAAAATTTAATTTCTATTTTAAGACTTGTACCGCTGGGTTTTACCTTTAATTTTATAGATTTTGATTTTCAATTATCCAATAAATCCAAAGTTTTTGGATATAGTGCTTTGATTGATGGTCTTTATTCTATTATGAAATGACATTGCTTATACTTCTATACATATTACTACTAAGATAAAACGATGTATTGTGAATGAGGATTTCTCTGTATTGTGGCATCAAAGATTAGGACACATCTCCATTGAGAGACTTAAGAATTTGGTAAGTGAAGGAGGATTTAGTACTTTGGATTTTTCTGATTATGAGACTTGTGTCGACTGCATTAAAGGTAAGCAAACTAACAAGTCTAAAAAAAGTGTAAAAAGGAGAACAAATTTATTAGAAATCATACATATAGATATTTATTGTCCAGATATGGATACTAATAGTCCGAAATACTTTATCACCTTCATAGATGATTATTCACGATTTATGTATCTCTACTTACTTCGGTCTAAGGATGAAGCTTTGGATGCCTTTAAAGTTTTTAAAGCTGAAGTAGAAAATCAATATGGAAAACAAATTAATATCGTGAGATCAGATAGAGGTGAAAAGTACTATAGTAGATATACAAAGAATGAACAAGCACTGGTCCATTTGCTTAGTTTCTTCAATAATATAGGATTGTTTCCCAATACACTATACTGGTTCTCTAGACCATAATGATGTGGCAGAAAGAAGAAATAGAGCATTAATAGACATGGTGAGAAGTATGCGGAGTAATGTAAAACTCCTGATTTCTTGTGGACTGAAGCATTGAAGACGACTTTGTATATATTAAACCAATTTCCAACTAAGATTGTCTCAAAGACACTTTTTGAGTTATTTATGGGTTAGAAATCAAGTTTGGGGATGTCTATCTGAAGTGAGAATTTATAATCCACAAGAAAATAAGCTAGACCCGAGAACTATAAGTGGTTACTTCAATGGATATGTTGAAAAAATCCAAAGGGTATGGATTATATTATCCATCTCACAGCACTAGGATTGTGGAATCAAGAAATGCAAAATTTCTTGAGAATGACTTGATTAGTGGGAGTGATTGATTCGAGATGTTATTTCAGAAAGGGAACATCAAGAAGTTCATCCCTCTGGATCAAGTGATAGATTGATTATCATTCACCCCTTTAGCACGAATAGGTGCTAGACAACCAATTACTGAAATATTAGAAGCAATTAATACTGATTCAATAGATCAAGTTGTTGACATGGAATAAGAAATTGTTGATCAACCAGTTGCACAACATGCTCCTGAGGAGAATGTTGAACAACATTAAGGAGATCTACTAGAATAAGGCAATCAGGTATCTCTAGTGATTATATTGTATATTTACAAGAATTAGACTTTAACATCGAAGCCAAACATGATCCTGGAACATTTTAGCAAGCCATAAGTTCTAAAGAATCAGACTTATGGTAGAATGCAACTTATGGTAGAATTCTATGGTAATAAAGTTTGGGATCTCGTTGCATTGCCTAATGGTGTAAAACCCATTAGGTGTAAATGTGTCTTTAAAACAAAGAAAGACTCACAAGGCAACATTGAGGGACATAAAGTAAGACTCGTTGCTAAAGGATTTACTAAAAAAGAAGGAATTGATTACATGGAGACATTTTCTCCTGTATCAAAAAAAAGATTCTCTTCGAGTAATTATGGCATTATTAGCCCATTTTGACTTTAAGCTACATCAAATGGATGTAAAAATGGTGTTCCTTAATGGTGAACTACAGGAAGAGGTATACATGAAACAATGAGAAGGATTCTCCTTTAGTGATGGTGAGCGTTTGGTCTGTAAGCTCATTAAATCCATATATGGCTTAAAACAAGCATCTCGTCAATGGTATTTAAAATTTCATGAAGTCATCACTTCATTTGGTTTTGAAGAAAACCTCATGGATCAGTGTATAAACCAGAAGGTTAGACGTAGCAAGATTTGTTATCATGTGCTACATGTGGATGATATTTTGCTTGTAACCAATGATAAGGGTTTACTATATGAAGTGAAACAATTTCTTTCGAAGGGTGATAGATTCAATTTGAGTCAATGCCTAAAAAATGAGTTTGAATGGGAACATATGAAAAACATTCCATATGCTTCAACTACTAGAAGCTTAATGTATGCTCAACTCTGTACAAGACCAGATATTGCATTCATAGTTGGAATGTTAGGAAGATATCAGAGTAATCCAAGTATTTATCACTGGAAGGCAGCAAAGAAAGAGATGATATATTTTCAAGGAACGAAGAATTATATGATTATGTACAAACAGATTGAAAATCTGGAAGTAGTTAGGTACTCTGATTCAGACTTTGATGGCTGCATTATTTATTTTCATGTTAGCTAGTAGAGTTGTATCTTGGAGAAGTGTCAAGCAGACCTTGACTACTACTTCTATTATGGAAGCTAGGTTCGTATCGTGTTTTGAAGTCACCTCGCATGATGTATGGTTGAAGAGTTTTATATATGGGCTTAAAGTTGTGGACTCTATTTTTAAGTATTAAAGTTATACTGTGACAACTCAGCTACAGTTTTATGGATAAAAACAACAAGAGTGGAAATCGAAGTAAGCATATCAATGTTAAGTATTTATCCATAAGAGAACGTGTTAAAGAAAAGAAAGTGATCATTGAGCACATTAGCATTGAGTTGATGATTGCGGATCCTTTGACTAAAGCCATGCCACCTAAGCAGTTTAAGGATCATGTAGTATAAATGGGTCTAGGTTCTAAAAAATAATATGATTGAATGTACATTATTTTCAATAAAACTCTTATTCAATGTGATGGTTCTCATATGATTTGTGCACCTATAGATATTCATTTTGTTATATTGAGAATCTTCATTAAGTTTGGACTTGGAATAAACATATGGCTTATTCATTAAGTTGAAGGACTGCGTATAGAGACTTAATATAATGTAATACTGGAAGATATTACTCATTATAAGAGGACTTGTTTCCATGATTCATATGTTTTCTTTCTCCATAAAGTCAATGTTGAATTATATAGACCAAGTGGAAGAATGTTGGAATGTTCTTATGGTCTATATGATTCACAACCATCACAACGTTTTCGAAATGTTGTGATGGTCTATTGTTGTATATTGTCTCTGTAATGGGCAGAGCAATATACGGACAGTTATGGGTTGGTTTTTGGGTCCCTAACCTTCGGCTTTCATTTTTAAGAAAAGTTTATACCATTAACTTGAGAGTTTAAGAGGTAAGAAGATCCAGAAACACTTCATTTTGATAGTGGGATTTAATCAGTGAATAAAGGTTTTGTCGGATAGCAATGGCTGGAGGTATGGTTGTTTCGGTTATACTTCCGCCTATGTTTGGATATATATATATGCATACAAGTTGTTGATATATACATAAGGACGTTATATGTGATACATGAATTGCATATAAATTGATTTAAACTAACACAATAAGCATTTTAAGGGTAGTAGGTTCAGGGATGGATGTGTGAAGAGTATCTGGAATTACATTTTGTTTCTTGAATAAGGTGAACTATTAATCGGGTAAGGTAGAGAACAAGCTTATTTGACAAGTTACTCGAATTCGTATTGCCCGTGTTATTTTGCTCTGTGATTGATTTTCAGATGATTGACTATTACTGCCAATTTCTTTTTCAGAATTGAAAGTTGATTTCGTGAAGGAATACTTTGGGGATGAAAGATTCAGTTTGATATTGATCAGTGTAAAAGTTTCATTAAAGTCTGAAAGAACAATATGCAAAATGTGGTAATGAGAATCTGAATGACAACATATAGTTTGAAATTGGGATTTGATAACTGTTATCAGAACATGCGGATTGTGCCTTACGAATGCGACTGAGATGGCATTGGCCAGCCATCAATGAAATCATGCAAGTCTAAAACATCATGTCTTGTGAAGGCAATTTTAGATTCAACTGAAATTTCAAATTTCAAAGAACGATATGTTCTTGGGGAGCAGTTGGGATGGGGACGATCTAGCATCATAAGGGCATGCTCTGATAAGGGGACGGGTGAGGTTTTGGCTTTCAAGTCTATTGCTAGAGATAGATTAGTCACGTAGGACGATGTTGGCACTGTCAGGCTGGGGATTGAAATAATGACAAGGCTAGCCGGAAATCCAAACATTGTAAATCTTAAAGCAGTATACGAGGATGATAACTATGTGCATTTATTGATGGAATTGTGTGCTGGTGGCGAGCTTTTTCACAGGCTTGAGACGCATGGGATATTCTCTGAGAATGATGTTCGGTTTATTTTTAGGCATTGTTCTATACTGTCATGACAATGGCATTGTCCAACGGGATTTGAAGCCTGAAAATATACTCTTAGCTACTAAATCCTCCTTGTCACCAATTAATTGGCAGATTTGGATCTTGCAACATACATAAAACCTGGTTTAGATTGCGCCATACATGAGAAACTCACCCTCCGAAATTTCCTCTTTAAGTCCATGGATTTTTGAATTACCAGGGCGTAATTGGCATGGGGTAGTTGGTAGCCCATTCTATATTGCTCCAGAGGTACTTGCTGGGAGTTATGACCAAGTTGCTAATGTGTGGAGTGCTGGTGTTATCCTTTAGATTCTTCTCAGATGGATTTCTACATTCTGGGGGAAGACTAGATCGAGGATCTTTGGTGCTGTTAGAGCTGCAGATCTTAGATTCCCTCCCAATCCTTGTGATAACATATCTCCATCTGCCAAGGACTTGATCACTAGAATGCTTTGTGCAGATACCACCAGGAGGCTCAATGCTGCACAGGTTCTAGGTATTTTACATTGACGGCTTTGAATACTCTAAACTACTATATGCTAGTTCTAGGCTCTGTAGAAGCTAAATCCGTTAAGAACTGTACTAACCTAACATCAATCATGAGTTGAAAAATAATGGTGATAAATCTGACCTCCGTTTACAGCTTGCTTACTTGGGCCATTTGATTTTTGTAAAATATGGTAAGAAAGAATCTTAGAAAATATTTGAATGGTTCTAGAGAACCATTTCTCTTCACTGAAGCAATGATGGTTTTAAGTTACTAGTTTTGCTAAACATATTTTTTAATCTGTTTCACGTATGTTCTAGGAGAACAAAGAAGAATGTTTATAAAAAAGTTACATACTAGGTCAGCATATGTTAGACGTCTTTTTCCAAATCTTTGCTTCTCTGAATTGATCATTAAACATTTGAAACAATCAGGATTCTGTGATGAGATTGGATATTTTTGCCAACCGTTGATTGGTTCAAATGCGTTCCTTTGTTTTTAAATTCTCAGGATCTACACTTCACTTTGTTCCATTCCCTGGTAAGTCTCATATGATAGATATTTCTCTCTTTTGCAGCTCACTCCTGGATGCAGGAATGTGCACAACTAGCTCAAAAACCTTACAAACAGGACAACATTGATTCTGCGCAGTTTGAAAATTGTGTAGTTGACTGCTCTTCCTCTTTAATTACCGGAGGCCAGGACTATAGTTTCAGTTACGGATCGCTTATAACCATTGAAGGACATCGAAAACTGACTCCTACACTCACGTCATCATTTTCTTCATTTATAATTGAGAACGGTACTTCTCCCTCTGCATCTGGAGGTTTTTCTTTTGGCATATATGATGAATCATACGCCAGTGTTTTAAGCCCCTACGCCATCATTGCTAAGCTTCACTTTTGCCAGTCCCAGTTTTGCAGTTGAGACAAAAGATGACTTATGTAGAGTTAATCCCGTAATACCAGAAACAGTCGCTACTCCTGTAGGTACTTTAACCTACTTATAATCTGTCGCTTATTTCCAAGGTCATATCAGTTACTTCTGGGAGGGCGCATTCTGTGAGATGAGGTGAGACATCAATAGAAAGACAATCGTTTTCAAATTCTCACTTTCTGTTAGAAACGAATATAATTATAAATATAGTTATTCAAAACCTGTCAACCTCAATTATGTTAAAATATGATTCCAAAGTTGTAGCGACACTCTCCTAGTGTTTGACCAAGTCCTAGCTAGTATGTTGGTAATTTGTTATTAATGTTTGTCGTGGTTTCTAGTTAATAGCAAGTCAGGTTTTACTCATGGTCCATGTTTATGTTTCAAGTGAACTTTTATAGGAGTCAGTTGTGTATTTGGATCCTATATATAGGAATCTTGAGTCTTTGTGTTCACTGCATTTTTTTAAGCAATAACAGTTCTGCTTCTGCAAAGTTTTCCTATCTCTGTTTTTGCAGATTTCTGTTTTAGTTCTATATCCAACATTTTGTAGTATCAGAGCCTTCAACATATCTGGGCATAGAAGCAAAAGGTATTTATGAAGTCAAAGAGTCATGGTAGCCAATGGAGTATCTCTCAGCGTATCTCAGCCTTTGATCCCTATTTTCAAAGGTGTCAGTTATGAATTCTGGAGCATCAAAATGAAAACTCTATTTAAGTCTCAAGATTTATGGGACTTGGTAGAAAATGGGTATCCGGATCCTGATGAAGAGGCAAGGTTAAAGGACAATAAAAAGGACTCCAAGGCACTATTTTTTATTCAACAGGCTATCCATGAAACTGTTTTCTCCAGAATTGCAGCAGCAACTACTTCACAAGAAACATGGATGATTTTGAAGAATGAGTATCAAGGCTCATCAAAGATAATCACAGTGAAACTTCAAACTCTTTGTCGTGACTTTGAAATGTTAGCAATGAAAAACAATGAAACTGTGCAAGATTATTTGTCTAGAGCAACCACAATTGTTAGCCAAATGAAGTCATACGGTGAGCAAATTACTGATCAAATTGTTGTCGCAAAAGTTTTCAGGAGTTTAACTCCAAAATTTGATCATATGGTGGCTGCGATTGAGGAGTCTAAGGATTTATCTCTTTTTTCATTTGATGAGCTAATGGGTTCTTTGCAAGTACATGAAGTAAGGTTAAACAAATCACTTGAAAAGAATGGAGAGAAGGCATTTCAGGTGACGGGGGATAGTTCAACTTTAAGGAACAAATCTGAACAATCAGCAGTAAGAGGATGTGGCAAAGGTGGTTTTTATGGTAGAGGCCGTGGAAAAGGTCGAGGTTGAGGGTGGCCAGGAGTTCAGTGTTACAATTGCCATCAATTTGGGCATGCTACATCAAATTGCTGGAGCAAAGAAAATCAAGCAAGTTTTGCAGAAGAGAATGCAGTAGTAGAAAATGAAGAGGAATGTAAGTTGTTCATGGTTTTTTCTCATGCTACTAATATGTCAAATGGTATTTGGTTTTTGGACAGTGGATGTTCAAATCACATGTTCGGCATGAGATCACTATTTAAGGATCTTGATGATTCCTTGAAGATGCAACTTACACTTGGGGATAATAACCAAATTCAAATTGAAGGAAAGGGTACAGTTGCTGTCACAACAAGCCATGGTAATGTGAAGCATCTTCATAATGTTTACGATGTTCCTAGTTTGGCACATAATCTATTAAGTGTTGGGCAACTCATGGCTAGTGGTTATTCAATTTTGGTTGATGATGGTGCATGTCTTGTTAAAGATAAAAAATATGGTCAGGATATTGTCAATGTGCAAATGACTGAGAACAAAATGTTTCCTCTTGAGGTTTCGTGTGTAAATAATCGTGTTTTGGTTACTAATGTGATGAATGAGTCTAGACTGTGGCATTACAGTATGGGCATTTGAATTTCAATGGCCTGAAGGTGTTGGGTCAGAAAAAACATGGTATTTGGGCTACCTAAAATTGATTCATTTAGTATGTGTAAAGGGTGTATTTATGGGAAGCAATGTAGGTAGTCATTTCCTGTTGGAAAAGCATGGAGAGCATCTTATTGTCTTGAATTAATTCATGATGACTTGTGTGGACCTATGAGAACTGAATCAATCGGTGGAAGTCAACATTTTCTGTTGTTTACGGATGATTTGAACCGCATGAGTTGGGTGTTTTTTTTGAAATATAAATCAAACGCAACAGAAAGTTTTAAGAAGTTTAAGGCTATAGAGGAGAAGCAAAGTGGTAGCAGGATAGTAACACTTCGTACAGACAGAGGTGGTGAGTTTCTATCTAACGAATTTACTTCATTTTATGAGGAAAATGACATTTGCAGGTAACTCACTGTTCCTTACACTCCGGAGTAAAATGGTGTCGCTGAATGGAAGAATCGAACAGTTGTGGAGATGGCAAGGAGTTTACTCAAAGGAAAGGGCCTTCCCAATCAGTTATGGGTTGAAACAGTTGCAACAACAGTTTATTTGCTGAACATTTCTCCTACAAAGGCTATGTTGAATCAAACTCCGTTTGAAGCTTGGAATGGAATAAAGCCTCAGGTGAGCCACTTGCGTGTTTTTGGTTGTATTGCCTATACTTTGATTAATTCTCAAGTGCGTAGTAAGCTTGATGAGAAATCTGAAAAATATGTCTTTATTGGCTACTGTCAACATTCTAAAGCATATAGGCTATTTAATCCCGTTAATGGCAAAGTGATTGTTAGTAGAGATGTGATTTTTGACGAAGATGCAAGTTGGAAATAGGATGGAAGTACTGCTGTTTCAAAAGTGCAGATAGTGTCAGAAAATAAGGCAGTAGATTCAACGTCATCATTGCCTTCAACGCCTTCGACTCCTAACAATGGAAGTAGAGGCTCTACTTCAAATTCAACCACTCCATCCTCAACTCCAAGTGGTGGAGATTGTCTTATTGCCCCAAACAGTAGCAGCTCTTCTTCATCGGATGGATCTCCTCCAAGAAAGTTCAAATCTTTGAGTGAGATTTATGCAAAGTGCAATTTTGTTTTATTTGTTTCAGATCCAACATGTTTTGATGAAGCAATAAGCCAAATGGAATGGTGTACTGCAATGAAAGAGGAGATTTTGGCTATTCAAAAAAATGATACATGGGAATTGGTGAACTTACCTAAGGAGAAGAATGCTATTGGATTGAAATGGATATTCAAGACAAAATATCACACTAATGGTAGTATTCAAAAGCACAAAGCTAGACTAGTGGTAAAGGGGTATTCGTAGCAGCAAGGTGTAGATTACGATGAGACTTTTTCTCTCATTGCTCGTTTCGAAACGGTAATAATGTTTTTATCATTAGCTGCTCAATTGAAGTGGGTTGTTTATCAATTTGATGTCAAGTCTACCTTCTTAACTGGAGAACTAGAAGAGGATGTTTTCTTTCATCAACCGGAAGGATTTGTGGTTAGTGGAAAAGAAGAGAAAGTATACAAGCTAAAAAAAGCACTTTACGGATTGAAACAAGCTCTAAGGGCATGGTACAGCAAGATTGACTCTTATTTTCGTGAGAGTGGCTTCAATAGGAGTGAAAATGAGCATACTCTCTACTTAAAGAAGGAAGGTAAAGATGACTTCCTTTTTGTGTGCCTTTATATTGATGATATGATATATATGGGTTCATCTCACTCTCTTGTAGCTGATTTTAAAGATTGTATGAAGAGAAAGTTTGAGATGAATGATTTGGGATTGCTACATTACTTTATTGGGTTGGAAATTCAGCAAGGTGAAGATGGAATCTTTATTTCACAAAAGAAATACGCTACTGATCTTCTTGAGAGGTTTAACATGTTGAATTGCAAGGTGGTTGTTAGACTCCAAAAATTTTATTACAGATGTTATTAAGCATGAATTGTGTTAATTATGTGATTATGATTTAGTTTGAATTAAATTGAGGTTTGTTGAGTTAATGTGGTTTAAATGAGAATTATGAGGTAAAAACATTTGAGGGCATTTTAATCCTTGTGGTTCCCTTTAGGTTTA
>JANVCQ010077200.1:0-11425 GCA_025531925.1 Erythroxylum plowmanianum
TATTATATATCTTTCTCAATATTCCATAATTTCAAAGATAACTCCTAAATTCACCAACATATACAAATACGATATTTCCACCAATCACTACTATTTCCAATGTAAAAAATCCATAACTCAAAAACATTCATAGATCAATCCAATTATACCCAGAATTATTCATGAATGCATGTACAATTATTTTCACATGCAAATAAATTCACTAGTCATATATTTATGTGTATGGCATACTATGCATGAGCATAAAGAAGCATTTTTAAGGCTCTCATAGATCACTCACATTTACTATTCTAACCCTCCCACAAGTAATGGGATGTTACAATCCAACACTCACAGGCACGTCAAACACCTCATGAAATAGAAAATTAATATTGAATTCATGCTCTAAATCATACAAACACTTATAATATAACCAAACACTGACAATAACACAATTCTAAGCCTATACATACGATGATCATATAAGAAACACTTGAAAACACACTAAAATACCTAAAAAAAACATAATATGAACTATAACTATCAACATTCACAAACTTAAACTTTTGCTTATCCTCAAAAGAAAACAAAAGCATATAATCACACATTCATACAACATGTAATAATGGTACAATGGCTTCATATCTTATGAAATCAATTTAACCGCAAACATCAATCATTCAAAATGTGTCAGCATACTAACCTATTTCTTTCATCTTTAAGTACTTTGAGTTGAATATACATATCAATCAAAATATTAACACCCTATTTATACAACTATATCACTTGTAAACATGCATTTATAATTAGTGATCAATCAAAAAGGCACTATCACTAAGTATCCTTTCATGTAAATTTTTCTATTTTAAAAGATTAGTGGGTTTATTTATTGAAACACCATTTTAAAATTTTTCTTTAATGTTAACTTAGACTTTTAAAGCGAAGGCAAAAATTTTGTTGAGAATGTCCCTTAGGTACTAAACTAGATCACTTTTTCTTTGAGCTTAGTTAGAGTGTCATTCTAACCTTTTGATGTAAAGACAAACAATTTGTCATGAATGTTCCCTGTTTACTCAACTATATCACACTCTCAATTGACTACCAGCTCTATTCTTAACCTTTTTTTTTTTCAGAAAGGGCTAGCAAAATAGGAATTTTATTTAACACATTTTTGAACCTATCTCATTTATTTTTAGTCAATCTTTCTCATAAAAGGTTATGAATAATGTTAACCAATTCAATTTACTTATAATTATAAATGTATACAACAAATTTCCTAATGTGAAGAATAAATTTCATATCCTAATTAACATGCATATTCATCCTAAGACACTTAAAACATAAAATTCACAACTTACTATGCCTTTACAATTTAAATGCCTATGTTCAAAGATAATCTAATTCCATCAAATTCTTTCCATTGACACATTCACACAATTTACACATATGCAACAAAATGTTCACACAATGTGAACCTAGTAAAAAAACACAATATGATATGCAAAATTTACACAGATATGATATGTCAATGCATAAACATTCCCACACTTTGACAACACATTTTCCTCAATGTAAGAATCCAAACAACACACATAAAAATAAATAATAAATATCAATAATGAAAAGTTTAGAGCAAGAATCACTTATGAAGATGGAGGCGGTGATGGTGTAGGTGAAGGAATCTAAACACCTTGAGCAACTAAGTACTTCATAATCTTTTTATGTCATGTCATTGTGGGCATTGGTGGCAAACCATCTACTTCATTTGTGCCTCCATAATGCTTATAAGCTACTCCATAAGTTTGTTGTTTTCTTATACTAAATTGAAGACCTTCTCCTAACCTTTCTCTCTATTATCCTCAGTTTCTTCACTTCATGAGACTTCAATTTGGTGTTGTGCTAATATGAAACTAGAGCTAGCCTATCCACTCTTATATTTCACATGAGATTTTGATCTAATATCTCAAAGGACTATGATATGGACAATCAAGATCTCAACATGCCTTAAATGAGTGTGATTAAGAAACTGAGGAAAAATAGTAGTTAGTCCCTCAATAGATACACCATGGTATACAACAAGTGTAGTAACAAGATAACCCATGCCAAGATAGCTACTTTTCTTTTTAAGAGAAATAACTATTGTATGAAAAATATAGGTTAAAGTGCAAACTTTGACAATATTGTCCATGCACCAAAGTATGAATAAGTATTTAATAAAACATTTTTTACTTTTAGATTTGTCAAACACAGTATGACATATAAATTTATGTAGTAATAGATGCTCAGGACTAAGAATAAATGTTATTATAGGCATTTCTTACAACATGTCATCTAACCCTATTAATTGCTTTTGATATTATTTAACAAGAAAATTATCATGTTTTCCAATAATGTTTGATCTAGGAAATCCACCTATTTCTTCCATAATATCATAATTTAAATTATAAGGATGGACTTTTAATCAAACCAAAAATTATCTAAATTTTGCGGTTTAAATTATAAAGTAGTATAAAATTAGAAGGTTAATTCCTCGTACACAACTTAATCAAATTGAATAAAATTTCCCATCAAATTTTCTTACTTATAGTCTCGATCTTATTTTTCAACCCCAGATTCTCTAAGATTTTAAAATCAACATATTTAGGTGCAGTAAAAAATCTAGAGTGAAGAGTTTGGAATCAAATACATTCTTCTTCTGAATAAATCGAAAAAGGTGCTCCAAAATCCATGGCCTTATCACATGTACCCTTCCCCAATACTTGAGCTTTCCCTTTTGATTATGGTGTTTAGTAACTTATTTGATTCTTAGTACTATGAATAAGAATATACCTATAAAATTAACTAAGAACACAACAAAAATACACAAAACATCCAAAAATATGAGAAAAGAGTTCAATGAACTCTTGTAATAACCACTATAAAGATGTGATTTTTAAGTAGAAATTACTATATTTGTGTAAGAGGAATGCTTATCTAGGTGAAAGATGAAAAAAAGTAAATGGCATGCCTTGTTGCATTTCATTCTTTTTTCCTTATGTAACCCGTAGAACTTGTTCCTTAACTTGTAATTAATTCAAAAACTTGAAACTTAGCAATCCAAACCTCACCAAAAACATAAAAATAAAGACCTAAATACTAGAATTTAAGAGAAACCTAAATACATAAAATTGCTAAGTTATGGTCATTAGCTTGAGCTTTTATCATTCAAAAATTTTTAATGATTTGAAAGGAAAGAAATTACTTCTGTTTCTTGCAAAAAGCCTCCTCCAAGATATGATTTACACCTTTTTCCATTAACTTTGAAGGTTTATTTGTTTTGATTTTCCAATTCCAAAGTTCCATGCGTTTATACATAGGTCATTTTAAAAGGCTCACTCCACCTTGGTTGATCTTTATAAGAAACAACTTTGATCTTAAAATATAAAGTAACACAACATCTCCCAATTTGAACTCTTTCTTCTTCATATGATAATCATGTCATTTCTTAACTTTTTCCTTATATATCTTGGCGCTTATATGCATTTAGGTAAAGCTTGTCAAGTTCATTCAATTGTAAAAGCCTTTCTGGCCTTTAAAAAAAATTAAGGCTTTTGTCACCCAGTATGCTTTATATTCTAATTCGATGAGCAGGTGACAAGCCTTATCATAAACAAGTCTAAATGGTGTTATACTGATTGTAGTTTTGAAGGCAATTTAATAGGCCCATAGGGCATCATCTAGCTTTAATGCTTAATCCTTCCTTAAGTTACTTACTGTCTTCTCCAATATTTGTTTAAACTCATTGTTCATGACCTCTACTTTTCCACTTATCTACGAGTGGTACAAAATGGCAAAAACAATGGTGAACTCCATATCTCTTTAGAAAAGCATTGAACGATTTATTATAAAAATGTGCTCCTTTGTTGCTTATCTCGTGGTACTCTAAATCAATTGAATAGCCTTTTGATAAAAATTTTCACCACTTTTCCATCATTTGTTAGTGTTCTATAGCTTGGGCCCATCGTGACATATAATCCACTATGACTAAAATATATGTTTTCCCATGGAGAATGGAAATGGTTTCATGAAGTCCAGTCCCAACACATTGAACACTTCAACTTCTTGAATGTTATATAATGTCATTTCATCTCATTTTGAGATGGTCCCCACTTTTTGGCATCAACTGCATTGTGCCACAAACTCTCGAGTATCTTTGAAAAATTTTGTTTAATAAAATCAACATTTTAAGACTCGCGTCAACATTTTGTTCTCTTCGTAATTCCCAACATGGATAGTTATGTCAATATGTCTAACATTTCTTCTTCCGAAACACACTTTTTAATTAGTTCATTAGTGCATGTCCTATAAAGGATCGGGTCATCCCACAGATAATGGGTACACTCATAGAAGAATCTTTTTTTTGTTGATAATATAAATCTAAAGGGAGAATACAATCTACAACAAAGCTTGTTATATCAACGTATCATAGTACGACAAAGTGTTTGAGCAAAATCAATGTTTCATTAGGGAGTCGTTCATTAATGTCTTCACTTTGCTCCAACTCCCCTCCTTCCAGATGTGATAAGTGGTCAGCTACTACATTCTCAACTCTCTTCTTGTCTCTAATCTCAATATCACATTCTTGTAGTAGTAACACCTATCATATCAGTCTTGGTTTTGCATCTTTCTTGGAGAAGAGATACTTAAGCGTAATATAATTAGTAAAAATGATCACCTTAGATCCTAAGAGATACTACCGAAACTTGTCACATGTGAATAACATTGCTAAAAACTCATTTTTAGTAATGATGTAATTTAGTTGGGGTCTTGTTAATGTCTTGCCTCCGTAATATACTTGATAGTTGTGAAATGCATTGTATTTTGGGGTATAGTTTTATATCTATTTAGCCGTTTATTCAATTGTTTAGCATGTGTTTATGATAGAATTGTGTTAGATTATTAATTATTTGTGTTTTAAGTGTTTTGTGAGTTAATACAAGCTTTTGAGCTTAAATATTATATTTATGAGGTACCTTGATGTGTTTGCTAGTATTTTAGGGTCAATATTGAAGAAGGGAGGAGTTTTGGAAGACATTTAGGTTGAAAAAATGGCCCACGATTATGGCCTAATAATGCACAATCATGATAGAAAGGCCTAACATAGGCCACGATCGTGACCTACATCGGGCAGATGCATACCCACTCGCAAACTTCACGTTTCGAGGGATTTTTTGGACCTTTCAAACTCCAAAAAAACCCTAGTTTAACCCTAAACATAAAAAAAATTATAAATAGAATAAGTAGAATGAAAAGAGGGAGATTCTTTCATTAGCCACCATCAAGAAACCCTAGAGTTCAATAAGAGATTGAGAAAGAAATGAAGGAAGAGGGACATAGAGAAGAAGCTGACGTGAAGTATTTCCCAAAATAGGAGATTTCTTGACGTTGCTGCCACTGTCATCCATTCAGATCTAGTTTTTGGTGTATTTAAATTTTATTTATTTATAGAATTGGGATAGTTGTTGAGATAGGATTTTATAAATGTTGAGGAATGTCTACACTCACCTTGGAGTTGTTTTTATCTTTGATTTAATAAAATTCTAATTGTTTATCTTATTTGGATTCATTATGGTTAATTTCTGCACTTGCATAAGTCGGTGATTGACTGAGAGGGTGAATTGAATGAAAAATAATTAAATTGGGCTAACGAGAGTTAGGTGATTTAATAAGAACAAGAAATCAATCAAATCGGTAATTGTGTGAAGAGAGATCTCATATAAGTTCCTAGGAGTTTATTGGACAACTTCATATCTAATTAGGGGTTGGATAAATTGTGAATTAAGAAATTGCAATTTTCCATAATCTGATTAGGCTTTATAATTTAGGGCTATTAGTTACAACTCGAGAGAAAGTAATCAACCTTAGGATCGTCCAGGACCAATAATCAGATAATTCATAATAAATTAGATTAGTGTTGAAGAAAAGTAAAAATTCCCCTTTCTCTCAATTGGTAGTTCCTAGGTTGATTCTTGATGTGTGTGCGGCAATTTGCTAATTTGTTAATATTTTATGATTAATTCTTAATTTGAGTTGTTTGATTGAATTGCATCATTGATTTAGTTTAGTTAAATTTGAATTTCTACGATTAGTTTTGACTTTAGATTTTAGGATTAGATTAACCCTCCTTGTAGGATCAACACCTTGGATACTACACAAACAACCCACATGTTTGCGAATATGGAGGTTAAAATATTAAAACTACATATATCGAAAAATTGTGATCAAGTTTTTGGCATCGTTGTCGGGGAGGCAATTAGTTTAGTTCTTCAGTTTAAGGCCTTTTCACTATCTTTTGTTTTAAATAATTTACATAAAAAGAAGAAAACGTTTGGCCTATAAAGTAGAGACACATCAAGACATTTTAGAATGGGAATGAGACATATGAAGAGCTGGATGCTAAGAAGAAATGGATTGAACGATCATAGAGGATTTATATTATAAGGAACAAGGAACTTTTGTGAACTACAATGAGGCACAGTATAGTTGTAGAAGTAACAATCCTTATTGGAATATGTACACTTTAAGGTGGCAGAACCACCCAGATTTTTATTGGTCCAATAATGCAAGTACTCACGCGGGACATTAAGGCCTATTTGAATTTCAATAAGATGAGTACAGTTCATGGGATTCCAAATTGGACAAAATCATGGATAAACTAATAGAAATGGAAGAGAACTAAAAGAGACTACAAGAGCAATTTGATTAAGTAACAAAAAATCATGCATCATTTATTCACAACCTAGAGATTCCAGTGAGATAGCTTTCTCGTGAAATTTGTAAGAGAAGTGTGGAAGACTTTGTAAATAATATGGAAATACATCAAAGAGAGCAATATGAGGCTATCATGCCTAAGAATTGGAGAGAGCCAGAAGGATCAGTGGAAAATAAAACTAAACCCCACCTTATTGAAGAATAAGAGACGAACAAAGAGAATGAAGAAAAGAAAAAATAAATCTAAACCCCGCCTTATTGAAGCATAAGAGACGAACAAAGAGAAAGAAGAAAAGAATTTCAATTGACCCTATTATTCACCAGTTCTTGATAAACCATGTGTGAACATCAAAAACTCTTCAGTAGATGTCCATAAAAAGAACCTTATCCTTCCGATTAATGATGACCAAGTGACATTCAACATGAATGATGTATTAAAGAATTTAAATGATAGTAGCTCATTTAAGATAATTGATATGTTCAAATCTTCAAAAGAATAAAAGGATGAAGAACATATGACAACAAACATCGATTTTGAAGAAGCTATGAAAGTCTTTGTTTGTGAAGTAGAAGACGCAGAGAAGAAAAAGGTGATTAAGGAAGAAAGAGAGCAACTCACCTTCTTATAGGACAAACTATTGGATTTGATGGAAGATTCAGGGAGTTTCATTATTCCCTAATTTATTGACAGTTTGTTAATGAAAAACACATTACTGAAATTAATTGGTTTTCGCAACTTTATCAATATTGTCCTTCTAATCATTTTACAATTTATAGACTTATAGGCTACAAAACTGATGTTAAACAAGAAGGGTGGAAGCAAGCTACTCATAATTGATCTCGACTGAGTTTCCAACGATACAAGGTGAAGCTAATGACCATAAATTAGCATGTTTGGTAGTTAGGTTTAAATTGTTGCGTAGTTTGATTTGTTTCAAACTTCAAAAATAAAATTTTAATAATTAGAAATGATTTGGGATTACTAACTCTCTTACTCCCTCTAAATTAATTATAAGATAGGAAAGCTAGCTTGGCATCAAGCACATTTGGTCTCCATCTCTGACGTTGTCACTACCTAAGTCAACTTGATGGTTTCGTTCTCTAACTTTTTCTTATCATTTTTGTTAATATTTTCTTCTTATGTCTTTTTGTATATTGTGTTTTATTTCCCTTTGGTTTGTTTGTGTACCCTTCTCACATTGAGGATAATGTGTTGTTCAATTATGGGGAGGGCTGTGTATTTTTAACTTGAGTGTGAATTTTTCATATTGTATGATAGTTTGTTTAGGTTGCATGTCATGAATTGTGTGAATGGGTCAATGGCTAAGACTTAAATGGATAGATTTAGCCATAAACAAAGTCTTTTAGGTTACGAAGATTTATTAACTTGTGAAATTAGTGACCTAAGTTACTTAGGGCTAAATACTCTAGTTAATCAAGATACGATGTTAGTGCATTCACCTTAGGAATTTGCCATACTCATTTATAATTTTGGGCTAATCAAATAAGTGGCATTATTAGCACATTTTCATGAGAATGATTAGCTAAAGCAATAAGGTAGGTAAAATTTTGCGTAAAAAAAGTTGTATAAATTTTAACTAAAACAACTATTATGTTGGCCTTCTGGTTATGAATAGAGCTAGTAGCTAGTTGATAATATGATGTAGTTGAGTAATCGGATTGACACACATCACAAATGTGTGCCTTCGTGTAAAAAGGATTTAATGACATTCCAACCAAGTGGTTTAATAATAACATGACTTAGTTGAGCAACTGAATCGAACTTCATCACAAATGTTTGCCTTTGCATACAAGACTAGGTTTATTTCCTTAAAGAAAAATCAACAAAAAAGAATGTTTTCAAATAAAAACCTACCAAACTTGTTAGTAGCTTGATTTTTCATGAAAACCTACTAAGAAATAACTACACTTTTGTTTTGACTAAATGATTATCAATATGTGTTAGGGGTGAATAGATTCAACATTAAAATTTTGATTAGTTTGCATATTGAGTCCAAGGCGCTTAGACTCGGATTTCATATGTTAATAATTTGGAACAATTTGAATGATTGTGTTTATAGTTAAATTATTTCGTGAAGTTGAAGCCATTGTCTCATTTGTTGCATTATGTGTTTTGTTCTTTATGTCGTTTGTTGTTTTGTTTGTTTGAATACAAGCAAACATTTAAGTGTAGGGATGTTGATAGGTGTGAAATACATCATATTTTAAGGTATAGTTTGATATATGTTTAGTCAATTATTCGATTGTTTAGTATGCATTTAGGTTAGAATTGTGTTATTTTGTTATTTATTTGTGTTTTAAATGTTTTATGGGTTGGTATATGCTTTTGAGCTTAAATATTATGTTTATGAGGTACCTTGATGTGTTTTCTAGTGTTTCAAAGTCAATATTGAAGAATAGAGGAGTTTCAGAAGACATTTGCCCACGATCGTAGCCTGATAATGCACAATCATGACAACAAGGCTAGAAATAGGCCACAATCATGGCCTCTGTCAGGCAAATGTGTAGCCACTCCCAACCTTTAAGCTTTTAGGGATTTTTTAAACCTTATGAACCATAAAAAATCCTTAGTTCAACCCTAAACACAAAAGAACATAAATAGAACAAGTAGAATAGAAAAAGGGAGCTTCTTGCATCAGCCAACATCAATAAACCTTAGAGAGTTCATCGCGAGATTGAGAAAGAGATGAAGGAAGAGAAACGTGGAGAAGAAGCTAACGTGAAGTACTTCCCAGAACATGAGGTTTCCCGATGTTACTACCTCCATTATCCGTTCATCTCTGATTTATGATGTATTTCAATTTTTTATTTATATAATTGGGATAGCTGTTGAGATAGGATTTTATGAATGTTGAGGAATGTCTAAACTCACCTTCAGGTTGTTTTTATCTTTGATTCAACAAAAATTTGATTGTTTATGTTATTTGGATTCATTGTGATTGATTTATGCACTTGCATAATTTACTGATAGACTGAGAAGGTGAATCGAATGAAAAATAATTAAATTGGGCTAATGAGAGTTAGGTGATTTAATAAGAACAAGAAATCGATCAAATTGATAATTGTGTGAGGAGAGATATCACATAAGTTCCCGGAAGTCTATTGGAAAACCTCATATCTAATTAGGGGTTGGATAAATTGCGAATTGAGAAATTGCAATTTTTCATATATTAGTTATAACTTGAGAGAGAGTAATTAACCTTAGAATCGTATAGGACCATTAATATGAAAATTCATAATTAATTAGATTAGTGTTGAAGATAAGTAAAAATTTCCCTTTCTCTCAATTAGTAGTTCTTTAGGTTGATTTTTGATGTGTGTGTTATAATTTGTTAATTTGTTAATATTTTGTGATTAATTATTAAATTGAGTTATTTGATTGAATTGAATCATTGTTTTAGTTTAGTTAAATTTGAATTTTTGCGATTAGTTTTGACTTTAGATTTTAGGATCCCACGGGGAGGGTTAATATAATCCTAAAATCTAAGGCCAAAATGAATCGCAAAAATTCAAATTTAACTAAACTAAAATAGTGATGCAATTCAATCAATTGATTCAATTACACAACTCAAGTCAAGAATTAATTACAAAATATTGATAAATCAGCAAATTGCAACACACACATCAAGAATCATCCTAAGGAATTACCAATTGAGAGAAAGGAAAATTTTTTCCTATCTTCGACACTAAACTAATTAACTATAAATTGTCAGATTATTGGTCTTAGACGATCGTAGGGTTGATTACTCTCTATTGAGTTATAACCAATAGCCCTAAACTATAAACCCTAATTATATTATGGAAAATTGTAATTTCTTAATTTACAATTTGTCCAAACCTCTAATTAGATCTGAAGTTTTCCAATAGACTCATGGGAACTTATGTGAGATCTCTCTTCACACAATTACCGATTTGACTGATTTCTCGTTCTTATTAAATCACCTAACTCTCGTTAGCTCAATTTAATTATTTTTCATTGATTCACCTTCTCAGTCTATCACTGAATTATGCAAGTGTAAAAATCAATCACAATGACTCCAAATAATATAAACAATCAGATTTTTATTGAATCAAATATAAAAAAAACCTGAAAGTGAGTTTAGGTATTCCTCAACATTCATAAAATCCTATCTCAACAGCTATGCCAATTTTATACATGAATAAAATTGAAATACACCGAAAACAAGTTCCGAATAGATGACAGAGGCAATAACATTGGGAAACCTCCTATTATGGGAAGTACTTCCTGTTAACTTCTTCTCCATGTCTCTCTTCCTTCATCTCTCGATGAACTCTCTCTAGGGTTTCTTGAAGGTGTCATTGTTGGGGAGGCGATTAGTTTAGTTCTATAGTTTAAGGTGTTTAGTTTTTAATTTTAAGTTTTGTTCTTTCTTCTCTATTTTTAAAATTGTGCTTTTGCATGAACACAAGAGTCACGAGAAGTTCGAGTCGCGTGGCTGAAACAATAAATTTAGAAATCACTTGACTAGAATAAATCATCAGGAAAGCTCAGTGTAATGAAGAAGAAGAAATCGCGAAGACAATAATGAATTATGAATTTTAGTAGGATTTGGACCACAAAGCGAACCAAAGACGACAACAGAGGACTCTTATGGACTTTATTATAAGACTAGGGTTCAATGTGGCTAATTAAGGAGTAGCTAGACCACCAGTA
>JANVCQ010077200.1:11525-27355 GCA_025531925.1 Erythroxylum plowmanianum
CAAGCCGCATCATTTGAAATTAAACTAGCTCTCTTGAACATGCTTTAATAGAATGTGTAATTTATGGACTAGCAAAAGAAGAACCCAATCCACACATAGTGAACTTCTTAGAAATCTTTAATAGCTTTAGGTACCATTAGATATTGGAAGATGCAATTATAATTAGGTTCTTTTCCTTTACCCTCAGAGATAGAGCAAAGGCTTGTTATCACTCCCTTAACCCAACCACTGTTACCATAAGACTAGGGTTCAATGTGGCTAATTAAGGAGTAGCTAGATCACCAGTACAAGCCGCATCATTTGAAATTAAACTAGCTCTCTTGAACATGCTTTAATAGAATGTGTAATTTATGGACTAGCAAAAAAAGAACCCAACGCACACATAGTGAACTTCATAGAAATCTTTGATACTTTTAGGTACTATTAGATATCGAAAGATGCAATTATAATTAGGCTCTTTTCCTTTACCCTCAGAGATAGAGCAAAGGCTTGTTATCACTCCCTTAACCCAGCCACTGTTACCACTTGGGATCAGTTAGTCCGTATCTTTTTAGAAAAATATTTTCCCTGACTAAGACCACTAAAATCATCAAGGAAATCACCAACTTCCAACAAGGTGACGGGGAATCGATCTACAAAGCATAGGAACAATACAAGGATTTGCAACAGAAATGTCCACATCACAACTTACCTAAGGAATTTTTGTTCACAAATGTTCTATAATGGAGTTACCCTACATACGAGACAGCTTTGGCAGGATCATTGATGTGGAAGACAGTTGATTAAGTGGAAGAATTAATAGAGGAGATGGCGAGTAATAGTTGTTTATGGACAAATGAGTAGAGTAAAAAAACTACTACATTCCGCAAGCAAAAAGGAATTAAGGTTGTTGATCAAATGATGAAAATGCAAGTAGGGATTGATAACTTAACTCGACAACTCAACAACATGAAGGCTTCGTCCTCAACTACGGTGAAGGTCATACAACTTAAGTGCGAACTCTGTAGATAATTAGACCATGATACAGTGGACTGTTTCTTAATGAAGGAAGGTGATCCAAATCAAGTGAATTACATAGGAGCCCAATATCGACGAGGAAGGGGAAACAACCCTACTCTAACACTTACAACCCTAGGTGGAAGAATCAACCTAACTTCTTTTGGTCAAACAATACGGGAGGACAGTTCAAAACTCAAGGACAATCGGGATTCCAATAAGATAAACCAAGCTTAATGGAATCTAAGTTGGATAAGATTTTAGATAAGATTGGAGACGTGAAGGATGCACATAGGAGCCTTGAGAGCAAATTCAAGCAAGTTACTAAGAGCCATGCCTTTTCAATACATAATCTAGAGATCCAAGTAGGTCAACTAGCTAAAGCAATATCTACTCGGAATGCAGGAACCCTTCTAGGCAATACAGAGTCTAACCCAAAGGAAAGGATTATGGCCATCACTCAGTCCCTGGAAAAGGAACATGATCACACAATGGAGAATGGAGATAAAGGAAAAGGACAAGCAATTGTGGAACTCCTTCCAATTGAGTTCTAAATTGAGCCAATCACAGAATCTCAACCCAAATTACCATACCCTATTCTAACGCAACGAAAAACATTATTAAGTGGGGTAATGAGGAATTCTGAGGATGTTAAATTAAACAAGGTTGAGAACATAATGGAACATCTACAAACATAATGGAATATAATGAAATCAGTGAAGAAGAAGATTAAGGAGCACAAAGTAGAAGAAAATCCTAACACATCATTGAAGAAAGAGGATGTAGGAGATTTTTACATTCCTTGCAGTATAAATGGAGTCAAAATAGATAGAGCTTTCGTAGATTTGAGAGCAAGTATCAATATGATGCCCTACACCTTTAGTCAAAAGTTGGGGATAGGAGAGATAATACCCACAAAGATATTAGTAAAGACAACTGACAAAACAGTCCATCAACTGAAGGGGATTATTAAGGATGTGCAAGTATAAGTTGATAATTTTACTTTTCCCACAAGCTTCTATTTATTAGATATTGGAGAAGATGTAGAAACCCCTATAGTCCTTGGAAAAGCATTCCTAGCCACTGCTCACTCAATCATTGATGTTGATGGGAGGGGGGATTAACTCTGAGGGTAGGTAAGCATCAAGTAGCCTTCAAAGTGTCAAAGAAAGACAACCATCCTTCTTTACCTCTAACTAATGGCAAGGAACCCAAACCTCAAGGGCAATGGGAAGATATTACGGATCCTGGGAGTGCCTTCAGAAAGAAGCGATTGCATAGAAGAAGGCAAAAGAAGGAGCCATAAGGAAGTTCAAATCAAGGGCGTGGTAGCTCATGTGTAAATTGTTAGATTAATGATTGCACTACCATTGCACCACTCATTTGAGCCACCATAAGAAAAAGAAAAGTGTCGAACTACTAACGTTAAAACATGCACTGCATGGGAGGCAACCTATGGAATTTTAATTTCCTTAAATTTTCTTCAGAAAGTTTGAATTCTGTAGTTAGGTTATTTCGTTTTCAAATAAAATAGAAAGGCATAGGATGTCGACATGAATTTTATGATTGATGAAGTAAGCAAAGAGAGGTAAAAGAGCCACAAGGAGTTGAGAAGGGATTTTCAAAAGTGGAGAATGACAAAAGAAGAAGAAAAATGTAAATTTTCAGGCCACGATCGTGACCTATAACAGGGTAAAAATGACAAACACATGCATTTCACTTAAAATTTTACCATTTTACCCTCCAATCACCTATAAATACATTTATAACTTTAGTTTTTCATGCACTTTCATTTTCACTTTATCTCTCTATACTTTATCTCTCCAATCACTCTCATTTCTCTCTATAAAATTTCAATCCTCCAAAATTCTTTCGATTTTCACCGACTCACAAGGTAATATGTTGTGCATCAAGCAAACAACAAAGCATGATCAATTAATGGGGCAAACACAAGTCTTGGGATGAGGGAAGAGGAATAGAGCATCTAATTACGAAGCACTTTTCCCTATATTCTCGGATAAGGAAGGTACTGGTTTCCATTCCCTTTGTAGTAAACAAATTATGGTTCCAAAATATTTTCATTTTGAAACTTTAGATAAATTAGAACTGTGAGACAAGATCGTGAGCTTATATGGGCAATTCATTCAAATTCAATTCCCAATTCAATTCAATTTACTGACCTTAGATTTTTTTTTACTTATGTTCAATATAAATCCAACAAACCTAGGAAGCTATGGTTTAGATTGCAGAGACAACCCTATGGGCTTGATTATGACACCATGTATGAAATTTTTGGTTTCCTCGAGTCTTTTGTAGTGGATCAGCACGAAAATTTTCATGTCAGTCCTTATTGGACAAAACTAACTAGATTAAAGTGTTTTGACGTTAAGAACAAACACAACAACATTATTAAGAATCATGAACACTTGTTGATGTACAAATTCATGTGCCAAATTGTTTTTGACAAAATGGAAACCAACAAGTGTTAGAAGAAGGAACTGTCTATGTTGTGGTGTATGGATCATAGCATCGCAGTTTACATAACCACCCACATTTTTAATTATTATTTCTTAAAAGAAGAGAAGCAATATTTGGTTTCAGCCATAGCTAATTACTATGGAGTTGAGTGCAACAGACTTTTAGTCTACCGTCTTGAGTTCATGAACCACCATCATCTATGGCTGGTTGAAATCCTGAAGTCCTATAATATGGAACTTTAACACATTAGTGCCAAGACACATGTCAAGGGCAGGACTGGTCAAGCAAGTTTAAGTGCCTAGCAATAATAAGAAGGGGATTCAACTAGTGAGGAGTTTGAAGAGGGAGAAGATGCAGAAAAATTAGGTTGGAAGAAAGTATTTGACACAATCTCCGAAAACACCAATGTAATTTTGGATACACTTATGGGGAACTCCAGAAATATGAAGGAGATGGCCCGAACCCAATAACACCAGAGCCGGGACATACATCATTTTCATTGTTATTTCGAGGCTCAGGGGCGTTCAACTGCCACCTCCAACCCCATCACCATAAACCTGATTCTAAACCCTTTCTTTCTTTTTAAATTTAGTCTTTGTTTTTATTTTTTGTTTTACTTTAATTTATATTTCTTCTATCTTTATGTGTGTCACCTTATCACATTGAGCACAATGTGTTGTTTAAGTGTAAGGAGGGTTATGTGTTTATTTGAATGTGTATTTTGCGTATTATGGTTGTTAGGTTGCATTCTGTGAATCGTGTGAATGTGTCAATGGCTTAGATGAAATGAAATTGATTTAATTGTGAACATGGTCTATTAGGTTATAGAGAATTATTAACTGTTAGAATCAGTAAACTGGGGTTCTTTGATTAAATATACAGCTTAATTGGGATTTAGTGTTTAAATGTAGCCTTCTAAATTGTCACATCGATTCATAATTTGAGGCCTTTTAACCTAAGTAGCTTTGCTAGTATTTTCATGAAAACAAGTAGCTAAAGCAACAAGGTAGGCAAAAAAAATTATTTTGCTAAAATAAGTAACTATTCCACTAGCCTTCGGGTTATGAATAGAGCTAATAGCTAGTTAAGAATGTGACATAGCTGAGTAACCGGATCGACGTGCATCACAAATTTGTGCCTTTGCATAAAAAGGCTAAAATGACATTCCAACTAAGCAACTTAATTAAAAACATGATTTAGTTGAGTAACCAATTCGACATTCATTACCAATGTTTACCTCCATGTAAAAAGACTAAGTCCATGTTCATAAAAAGTTAATAAAAATAACAATGTTTTTTTGAATAAAACCTACAGAATTTGTAATAGTTTGACTTTTCATGAAAATGTATTTAGGATTAGTAATAGAGTGGAATGGCCAAAGAATTATTAATGAGTGTGTGTAATTGAGAAGGCCAAACAATTTAACCCTTGAGTTTGGATTAATATGTATATTTAGTTCACAGCCGGAAGACATGGATTTTGCATATTCATGACTTGAAATGACTTGAATGATTAAGTTTTAAATTGAAGTTAATTAATTTCTGTGTGTTTGTTGTTTTGTTTGCTTAAGGACAAGCAAACGTTTAAGTGTGGGGATTTTGATAAGTGTGAAACGTATCATATTTTAGGGTATAGTTTGATATGTGTTTATTTGTTTATTTGATTGTTTAGTATGTGTTTTCGATATAATTGTGTTAGTTTGTGAATTATTTGTGTTTAATTGTTTTTATGTTTTAGTACAAACATTTGAGCTTAATTATTATGTCTTTGAGGTACCTTGATATATTTGTTAGTGTTTTAGGGTCAACAGCAAATAACGCAGAAGTTTTAGAGAGACTTGGACTGAAACAACATCCCTGCCATGTGACAAAAAGCTTACAAGTTACCCACGATTGTGGCCTGCAGGGTCACGGTCAGATGCGCATACACATAGAAAAATCAAGTTTTAAGGGATTTTTTAGACCTTTTCACCCTAAAAAAACCCTAGGGCTACCCAAAACAATCAAGTATATAAAGAATGAGAAAAAAGAGATGGAGAAGCTTCTTGCATCAACCACCATCAAGAAACTCTAGAGAGAGTTCATCGACAGATTAAGAGAGAGAAGAAGGAAGAGAGACGTGGAGAAGAAGCTGACACGAAATACTTCCCAGAATAGGAGGCTTCCTGATGTTTCTACCTCCATCAGCCATTTAGATCTGCTTTTCGATGTATTTCAATTTTATTTATGTATATAAATGGGATAGCTATTGAGATAGGATTTTATGAATGTTGAGGAATGTCTATAATCAACTTCGGGTTGTTTCTATCTTTGATTTAATAAAATTATAATTGTTTATGTTATTTGGATTCATTATGATTGATTTCTACACTTATATAATTCGGTGGTAGACTGAGAGGGTGAATCAAATGAAAAATAATTAAATTAGGCTAACGAGACTTTGATGATTTAATAAGAATAAGAAATCGATCAAATCGGTAATTGTGTGAAGAGAGATCTCACATAAGTTCCTGGGAGTCTATTAGAAAACTTCAAATCTAATTAAAGGTTAGACAAATTGTGAATTAAGAAATTGCAATTTTCCATAATTTAATTAAGGTTTATAATTTAGGGCTTTTGGTTATAATGAGAGAAAGAGTAACAAATCATAGGATAGTCTAGGACTAGTAATCTGACATTTCATAATTAATTACTTTAGTGTTGAAGATAAGTAAAAATTTCCCTTTCTCTCAATTGGTAGTTCCTTAGGTTGATTCTTGATGTGTGTGTTGCAATTTACTGATTTGTCAATATTTTGTGATTGATTCTTGAATTGAGTTGTTTGATTGAATCAATTCATTGAATTGCATCATTGTTTTAGTTTAGTTAAATTTGAATTTATGCGATTAGTTTTGGCCTTAGATTTAAGGATTAGATTAACCCTTCTCGTGGGATCGATACCTTAGATACTACACGAATGACCCGTACGCTTGCGAAATATCGAGGTTAAAATATTAAAACTACATATGTCGAAAAACCGTGATCAAGTTTTTGGAGTTGTTGTCAGAGAGGCAATTAGTTTAGTTCTTTAATCTAAGGTTTTTTCACTATCTTTTGTTTTAAATAATTAATATAACAACATAATTTTATTAATTATTAACATTCATAAAATCCTATCTCAATATGTATCCCAATTATATACATAAAAAAATTGAAATACACCAAAAAATGGATATGAACAGATGACGGAGGCAACAATGTCAAGAAACCTCTTATTTCGGAAAGTACTTTACCTTGGCTTCTTCTCCATGTCTCTCTTCCTTCATCTCTTTCTCAATCTCTTGGTGAACTCTCTCTAGGGTTTCTTAATGGTGGCTGATGCAAGAAGCTCCCTCTTTCTATTCTATTTGTTTTATTTATGTTATTTTATGTTTAAGGTTGAACTAGGATTTTTTTGGGGTCTAAAAAGTCAAAAAATCCCTTGGAACACAAAGTTTGGGAGTGGCTACACATCTGCCTGACGCAGGCCACAATCCTGGCCTATGTCAAGCCTTTTTATCACGATCGTGTGCTATCAGGCTAAGATCGCGGATTGTTGTTTCAGTCCGAATGTCTTCCAAAACTCCTCCATTCTTCGATATTGACCTTGAAATATTAGCAAACACATCAAGGTACCTTATAAACATAATATTTAAGCTTAAAAGTTTGTTAACTCATAAAACACTTAAATTACATGTTGGGACCCGTTGCCAGAACCCAACCTTATACGAATATCATAAGACTTGAGCGTATCTTTACTACATCATTCTCTTTAATACGTTACGTACAAATAATTTTCATCATTTACATTTCAATTTACAGAGCTATGATTGCATTTCAAGCCATCTTACAACATAATCCGAAATATCAAAATACAAAAGTTACATAAACTACAAATTCTTGAAATGCGACTAAAACCTTGTATTTTCCAAAACTAACTCAAGTACAACATAAGCAAATTTGAAGTGATGCCTTGGCTCTCTTTCACTCCATCTCTTGCTCATCACTGGAGGTGGGGACAGAAAGGGGGTGAGTTTGAAAGCTCGTGGGTAACAGTTTATAACAAAAAGTTAAGCAAAACTTTTGAAACCATTTTTCTTGTCATAGTAAACTTTCTGTGAGTTTATAAAATACATGTTTCCTAGGGTTTTAGCCAAAATCCACAAGTCACAAAATATGAATACACAAACTTGTCATGAGCACATAAGCATATCAAATGGTTCGGGTGGATCCAAAAGAGAACGTACTACACAATTCCCATAAGGGTCTTGTGTAGCCTTGAACTTATGGGAGTCCATAAAGGAGCTCCATGCCACTAGCGGGCAGGCAGGAGAAGCCTTTAACTTGATCAATTTACACGTGACTTAACTTAGGGGACCACCACAAACCCATATAACACATATTTCATAAATTGTAAACATGTTGCCCAAACTGGCACATTTCTGAAACTTGAATATCATGAGTAAACAATATTTCATATGCGCTTTCAAAACTTGATTTCATAAACTTGCTTTTTCATATACTTGAAAACCATTCTTGAAAACATGATTTCATGTACATTTGATCTTTTCAAAAGAAATCACTTTTATAATTATCACACAACTCATGTAACGAGCACATAGCAAATTTCATAGATCATTCATGGACAATGAATGCAGTACTTATGATGTAATTGAAAATCAGAAAACTTCTTTGATTTAAGAAAATAGTAGTGACTTATTTACTCTATTATAAACATGTACCCACCTGATTTCCTTGCTTATAGGATTACTCATAATGTCTCTTCTCTTTGCAAACAACCTGAGGTCTCTAAGGCTCTTTCCTGTTGTATCTTTAATATGTACTCCGTGAGTTGATCTAACTGAAATAGGTCTCTTCGATCCCTTGGGTTCTTCACCAAGTGAAGATATCCTTGGCTCAAATGGAAACTCTTCTCTTCCTCTACCTTTTTCTCTTCTCGAACAACCTTAAAATCTCTCTTATAGGTTAAGGAATTTGAAACCCTAGCTTGTTTTCTCTTCTTTCTCTCATTCTCTTCTTCTCTATGTATTTCTCTTTCTTTTTTCATGACATTCTCTCTTTCTCTTTCTTTCTCCTTTTTTTTATTATCTTCTGCTTCCTTCCATTTATAGGCAAGATAACACTTCTTCTTCCAATTATGCCCTTCTATTTATGCCTTATGTCTTTTATATGTAAGTGTCTTGCCAAAAGCACCCTTGAATATTCTGACATGACACTTTAGTCTAGAAGAATCTTCTCTATTGTCTTATGTTTCCAATGACACCAAAATCATTCAATTTGGGTCAGTGATTCAAAAAATACACTTTAAACATTTTTTGACTGCTCTTGTCCAAATCAGCATACTATGCACAATTCCTATCGGAAATTTAAACCTCTTAGAAACTGAATTTGACTTCAACTTCTTCATACCATTTGTAGCTCTATGTATCTAGCTTATCTTGAAACTAGAATTATCTCATTCGGAGCTTTACCATTCCAGAAATCATTAAAACACTGAAGTATGTTCAGTAAAATATTCAATTCCTACTTTTCCAATCAATACCCTTACTTGATTTAATACATCTTTTTCAAATCAACACCAAGAGCTATGACCTTCAATGGAGACGCAAAAAGAGAATGTTAGGAATCTAAGGGTTCAAGAATCACTTCATTTAACTTTGAAATTTATAATCTTGAAGAAGACCTTGAGGTCATATTTTATCATTTAAAGGGTTAAAATGAATCAAACGATAGGATTTGACGAAGCCAAAGGAAAAAGCAGACGAATGGAAAAAGGTAGAAGAAGTGGGAAAATTTATATAACTTTCCCTACGGATATCGCATTAAGATGTTCTTTAGATAATTCGAAAGAAGACTTCAAGCTCTATAACTTTCATGAAGACTTGAAGACAAATTCTATCTTCTGAAGGATCAAAAATGGAACAGAAGATATAAGATGAACAGTAACCGAGAAGATAGCAAAACACAAACGAAGCAAAAATAGAAGAAACCAAAGGCAGAAGATAGCAAAACACAGAAGAAACAAAAACAGAAGAAGAGAAAGGCAGAAACTCAGACAAAGCAAAACTCAAAAGAAGCAAGTCGGCAAAACACAGAAGATAGCAAAAGACAGAAGAAGTTCATAAATAGTAACCCAGAAGAAGTTTATGAACAGTAACCCAGAAGAAGCAAAACACAGATGAAGTGAAAATAGAAGAAACAAAAGGTAGAAGATAGCAGAACATAGAAGAAATGAAAACAGAAGAAGAGAAAGGCAAAAACTCAGATGAAGCAAAAGGCAGACGAAGCAAAACTCAGAAGAAGCAAAAGTCAGAAGAAGCAAATTGGCAAAACACAGAAGATAGCAAAAGACAGAATAAGTTCATAAACAGTAACCCAAAAGAAGTTTATGAACAGTAACCCAAAAGAAACAAAAGACAGAAGAAGCGAGTCGGCAAAACATAGAAGAAGACACGTCAACAAAATACAGAAGAAGACGCGTTAGCAAAATACAGAAGAAGACACGTCAGTAAAACATAGAAGAAGAACACAGAAGAATACACGTAACCAAAACATAGAAGAAGATGCATCAGCAAAGCACAGATGATGGAAAAACACAGACGATATAAAACACAGACAATACAAAAAATAGAAGGAGATGACATCATCACAAAGAAAACCCAGAAGGAGACGACGTCATCACAGAAGAAGAAAAAGATAGAAGAAACTACTCCTCTCTTGCACCTCTTCCCTTATAAGGACCATGAATTTCAGCTTAGAAGTCTAAAAATTCCATACTATATAGCATTGGAAAGCTAAAAGAAAGATCTACAACTCTCAAGGAGGAAACATTGCCAAAATCTATCTAGATCAATCCCAATTTTCCCCTAAAGTCCAAAGATGAATTTTACATTCATCCACCAATGTGTTACACTTAGTTCTCACTTCATGACAAATTTTGAGACTCTTAGAGATAGAATTGAAATCCTAGGTCTTCATAAGAAATAAAGCCATATGTTTCTAGTTTAATCCAAATCAAGAATCATCTCATTTGGATAACTAGAGAAAAGTTGTGGTTAAAAGACTGAAACATTCTCCATAACATTTTCCAGTTCAACCATCCTTTTAGTTTCACAATCTTTCCTTAACATAAATCATACTAAGATGACCTTTTCTACTTTATTTACTCCTCATTCTCAACTCCATCTCAAATCAATAGCATCCGAAGAAAATATATAGTCCATGTTTAATCATGAACACCAATAACAGAACATACACGTATGTACCTATTCTTCATCCACTTACTACACAAATGCAACTTCATTTTTGGCTTTAATTCTACTTCTAACTTTCACCTTAATTCTTCTCACTTCAAAATCTTGTATCCACTAGAAACACCAAAACAAACCTTAGACATATCCACATTTCTCATTCGCTACATCACCCTTGCCTATCATTTCTCGGTTCAAGAATTTTCATTCATTTACTCTTTAGTCATGACTACTTGCCAAAATTTCTCCTTCAAATAGTTCTAACTTCCATGAAACATTCGGGGTCCAACATTACAAATAAGTAACAAACTAACACAATTCTAACCTAAACACATACTAAACAATCGAATAAACAGCTAAATACATATCAAACTATACCCTAAAATATGATGCCTTTAACATCTATCACCTACCCTCAAAGTTAGTTACCCCCCTCCCCCCTAAATCAACATCAATGATTGAGCGAGCAGTGGCCAGGAATGGTCTTCCACGGACCATAGGGGTTTCTACATCTTCTTCGATATCCATTATATAGAAATCTGTGGGAAAAGTAAAATTATCAACTTGTACTTACTCATCCTTGATAATCCCCTTCGATTGATGGACTATTCTGTCAGCCGTCTTTATTAACATCTTTGTGGGTACTAACTCTCCTAACCCCAACTTTTGACTAAAGGTGTAGGGCATCATATTGATACTCGCTCCCAAATCTACGAATGCCATATCCATGTTGACTCCATTTATAGTGCAAGGAATGTAAAAATCCCTTAGATCCTCTTTCTTCTATGCTATGTTGGGGTTTTCTTTTGCTTTGCACTCCTTAACCTTCTTCTTCACTTATTTCATTATTGTGAACCTCATTTGTAGATGTTTTGTTATGTTCTCAACTTTTAAGTCAACCTCCTCAAAACTCCTCATTATTGTAGTTGACAATCATTTTCATTGCGCTAGAATAAGGTATGGTAACTTAGGTTAAGATTCCTTGATTAGCTCAATTCTGAGCTCACTTGGAAGGAGTTCTATAATTACTTATCCTTTTCGTTTATCTCCATTCTCCTTTCTATTCTTAAATTCCTTTTCATGGGACTAAGTGATGGATATGATCCTTTCCTTTAGGTCAGAATTAGTATTGCTTGGAAGAGTTCCTGCATTTCAAGTAGATATTACTTCAACTAGTTGACCTACTTGAACCTTCAAATTATGTACTGAAGAGGTGTGGTTATTGGTAACTTACTCGAATTTGCTCTTAAGCCTCCTACGTTCATCCTCCATATTTCCAATCTTATCTAAAATATTATCCAACTTAGATTCTATTGAGCTTGGTTTATCTTGATGGAATCCCAATTGTCCTTGAGTTTTGAACTATCTTCTTGTATTGTTTGTCCAAGAGAAGTTAAGGTGATTCTTCCACCCAGGGTTGTAGGTGTTAGAGTAGGGGTTGTTTCCCCCTCCTCGTCCATACTGGGCTCCCATATAATTCACTTGCTCTGAATCACCTTCCTTCATTAAGAAACAGTCCACTATATCATGGTCCAACTGTCCACAGAGTTCACACTTAAGTTGTACAGCCTTCCCATCTCCTTTATTAATTCTTCCATTTCATCAAATGTCTTCCTCATCAATGATACTCCTGAAGTTGCATCGATTGTGCCTCTCGTATGTGGGTTAAATCTATTATAGAATGTTTACAGCAAAAATTTCTTGGGTAAGTTGTGATGTGGGCATTTCTGTTGCAAATCCTTGTATCATTCTCATGCTTTATAGGTTGATTCCCATCACCTTATTAGAGGTTGGTGATTTTCTTAATGATCTTATTGGTCTTATTCAGGGAAAATATTTATCTAAAAAGATACGAACTAACTATTCCTAAGTGGTAACATTGGCTGGGTTAAGGTAGTGATACCAACCCTTTGCTTTATCTCTAAGGGTAAAAGAAAAGAGCCTAATTCTAACTACATCTTCCAATATCTGATGGTACCTAAAGGTATCATAGATTTCTAAGAAGTTCATTACGTGAGCGTTGGGGTATTTGTTTTCTAGTCCACAAAATTACACGTTCTGTTGAAGCATGTTCAAGAGAGATCGTTTAATTTCAAATGATGCAGCTTGTACTAGAGGTCTAGATACTCCTTGATCAGTCACATTGAACCCTAGTCTCATAAATTCCATAAGGTCCTCTGTTGTTTGCTTCATGGTCCAAATCCTGCTGAAATTACTTGGTCATTATTGTCTTCACGATTTGTTCTTCTTCGTTACTCCGAACTTTCCTAATGGTTCTTTCTAATCGAGTGATGTCTAAATCTAATTTTTTAGCTATGCAACTCAAACTTCTTGTGACTCTTACATTCATGTAAGAGCACGATTTCAAAAATAAAAAAGAAAGAACGAAAATAAAAATTAAAAACTAAACTAAACGCCTTAAACTATAAAACTAAACTAATCGTCTCCCTGGTAACGACGCCAAAAACTTGATCATGGTTTTCCAATATGTGTAAATTTTAATATTTTAACCTCAATATTTCGCAAGCATACAGCTTGATCGTGTACTATCTAAGGTGTCGATCTCATGAGGAGGGTTAATATAATCCTAAAATCTAAGACCAAAACTAATCGCAGAAATTCAAATTAAACTAAACTAAAACACTGATATAATTCAATCAATTCAAGAATTAATCACAAAATATTAACAAATTAGCAAATTGCAACATATATCAAGAATCAACCTAAGGAACTACTAATTAAGAGAAAGGGGAAAATCTTACCTATCTTCAACACTAACCTAATTAATTATGAAATGTCAGATTATTGGTCCTGGACTATCCTAGATTTGGTTACTCTCTCTCGAGTTATAACCAAAATCCCTAAATTGTAAACCCTAATCAAATTATGGAAATTGCAATTTCTCAATTCATAATTTATCTAAGCCCTAATTAGATCTGAAGTTTTCCACTATATTACCAGAACCTATGGGAGATCTCTCATCACACAATTACCAATTTGATTAATTTCTCATTCTTATTAAATTACCTAACTCTAGTTAGCCCAATTTAATTATTTTTCATCGGTTCACCCTCTCAGTCTATTACTGATTTATGAAAATGAAAAAATCAATCACAATGAATGCAATTCACATAAACAATCAAATTTTTATTAAATCAGAGATAAAAATAACCCAAAGGTGAGTTTAGACAATCCTCAACATTCATAAATCCTATCTCAATAGCTATTCCAATTCTATACATAGATAAAAATCAAAATACACTGGAAAATAGATCTGAATGGATGATGGAGGCAGCAACAACGGGAAACCTCTTGTTTCAGGAAGTACTTTATGTAAACTTCTTCTCCACGTCTCTCTTCCTTTGTCTTTTTCTTAATCTCTCGATGAACTCTCTCTAGGGTTTTGTGATGGTGGCTGATGCTAGAAGAAAAAAAAACTCCTCACCTCTTTTGTCTCATTCTTTATATACTTGATGTTTTTTGGGTAGCCCTAGGGTTTTTTTGGGGTCAAAAAATTTGAAAAATCCCTTAAAATTGAACTTTACTGTGTGTCCATGTGTCTGCTCGATGCAGGCCGTAGGCCAAGTATTATGCTTCTGTCATGATCGTGGTGATTTGGCAACGATTATAGCTATCTCCCTTACTTCTGTCACTATTGTAGGCCATTGTTTCGGTCTAAGTCTCTCCAAAACTTCTCCTTTTTTCGTTGTTAACCCTAAAATACTAACAAACACATCAAGGTACCTTAAATACATAATTAAGTTCAAATGCTTGTACTAACTCATAAAAACACTTAAACACAAATAATTCACAAACTAACATAATTCTATCAAAAACACATACTAAACAGTCGCATAAACAAATAAACATATATCAAACTATACCTAAAACACGATGTATTTCACATTTATCATTAAGATTGATATTGAAATCAATGCCTTCTTTAATCGATTAAAATAGATAGATAACTATCATCAAATTTGAAGAGCACATCTTTGACTTACAAATTGGTTAGAGGTTTAGAAATTAATGAGCACTCTTAATGAATTAGTGATGTAATACAACATGTCTTAAAAATGCTCGTGCACCTTTGACATTAATTGGTGATGGAAGCTTCTCAATAACCTTTGTCTTGGCTCTTACACTTCAATACCTTGGAATGATATTTTACGTGTCAAAGTACTACTCCTTCATGTGCCATGAAGTGACACTTCTCCTAATTTAAAACCAAGTTTGATTCTTCACATCTTTGAAGTACTTTATCCAAATTTGTCAAGCATTGCTCAAAAGAGTCTCAAAGACTAAAAAACCGTCCATTAACATTTCCATTATTTCCTCTGCACCTTTGAAAATCTAGCTAAAGCATTGCATAACTTGAAAGACCTCCATCTATAAACAAATGTTCTATAAGGACATATGAAGACAGTCTTTTCCTTGTCCTCTGGATAGAAAAAAATTTGATTATAGCTTAAATAACGGTCCAAAAATAAGTAGAATGCATGGCCATCCACCCTTTCTATTGTTTAATATATGAATGAAATAGGAAAGTTATAGCGCCCCCTTACCTAGGGATACGCACCGGGGCACCCAGAGGTCATCCCGGCACATACCCTAGGATAAGGGCACGCTACGTTCGATCACTACACTCACTTCACATGGCATGGTATTATAATCACTTGTAAAGCATCATAAGAAATCTACAATATTTAAAAACCAACTTTTTCCTCATTTCATTTCATAAACATCGAATGTCTACATTGTGTCTTTCAATAAGTTCTATATGTACATTGACAAAATCCAATACAGGAGTACTACATAAAAGAGGAAAATATGTCAAATCTATCTACGCCACCCAAAAATCCTAGCTAACCGACCTTTGAGCCATGACCTCTCTTGTCAAAACACAATCTATACGGCAGAAGAGCCCCTCAGAAGCTAGAGTCGTCTCTTGGTCATGAAATGATAACGTTGCAATTTTGATGAGTTTTGCAAACTCAATGAGTGAACCATCATTGATGAGTTCACCGGATCATACACACATATCACATATTTCACAAATATTCATTCA
>JANVCQ010081608.1:0-27166 GCA_025531925.1 Erythroxylum plowmanianum
ACAATTATCATACATGACAAAATTTAATTTAACTAGTTTGGTCACTTTGGTGACAAACAAACTATTTTAAATGTCCAATATGTCATGTATTACATGCAACATATACTAGGAAAATTTAATTCCAACTAATACATAATATAAAATAATCAAAGTATCAAAGAAATATATAATATGGCACAAATTTCTAAAATTATATTATGTGTTAATCAATTATGAATTAAATAATCTATTATAATTGGGCCATAAACATTTATTAACTCCATATTATCTTTAATGACACAAAACTCAAAATAAATCAGCCCAGAAACTGCATTTGGACCTAGAAGCCCGTCTGACGCGTCTGCCAAGGAAGGTAGCGTCTGGCGCGTGTTCTTCCTCAGATGTTGTTTCGTTTCTGGTTCCGTTTTTTTTCCTCTAAACTCTGATATAACTTTTCTTTACATTTCTTTCTTGCATGGATTTTTCTCCTCTCTTGGCTTGAGTCAAACAATAATGTTATCCACCATTATTTTCATCAGTGGTCAATCCATGACACAAAACCCATTTATTTTCTCACTCTAAACCATGAGTTTCGTTTCTTGTTCCCAACCGAAAATTATCCCAAACCTTATCTTTCCATGCATGGCATTATCAACACAACGTATGGTTTCTTATGGGTTGGGATTTTCGGTTCTCTCTTCTGTATATATTACCCTTAATCTAAACCATCCAACCATAACATTTTCATACATACCAAGACCGAAGGTATATGTCATTAAACAACACCGAAGTTTCATATTACGGTGATAAAACATTTCCATGAAAATCCATTAATATCCGTAAATAACAAGAAGCAAAACTTGCGTTCTTATTTACGGTAGTACAACCTTTCATGGAGCAATTCATATAACATAAAAAGAAACAAAATCATAGTAATACACGGTAGTAAATGTCATAGATAAGAAATCATGAATTACCAGGTTCTGATACCAATTGTAAGATCATTTAATGGATCGAATTATTGTTTGCGTACTCATATCGATGATTGTTTGTCGTGATGTTGAGTTGCTTGAACGAATTTTATTTCCTCTCGACTTCTTCTATTCTAGAATTCCTCAATGGTTCAGAATGTTATGATTCAATAAGTTTTTTCAACTTATATAGCATCACCAATGGACATGTTCTTTGGTAAGTGGAAGAGAGAAGAAAAGAGTCTTTGACTTATTTGAGATACATTTTATAATACCCAAAAACTATTATCTTGGATGCTTTTCATTGGACTCAAATCTATAAATGACATGGGACATAAAATAGTCTATCAAATTTGGGTTCAAAAATCGATCGAACATAAAATATATCTAAATTCAAATTTGAAAATTTTAAAAGTTTTGAAAGATAAGGAAAAAATTAAAATATATTTGTAGTATGGTTAATCTATTATAAGGTTGCATTATATGCTTAACTTGTACATTTTTTTTATAAGCGGTAGATATCAATGAACGTATTTTATTGTGTGCATATAATAATTTATTTAATGCACATAATTTTAAAAGTAGAAATTAATGAAAGCATTATTATCAAGTAAAATTTTCATAAATTCAATTCATTATGAATCACCATATTATTATGCGTACTCTATTATATTAAAAAAAATATTAAAATGAATTACACCATATTAATTATTTATATTAGAATTCATCAAGATAGTTTTGATTTATATTGATAATATTGGTTCATATAAAAATAGAAGTCAAAATATTAAAAATATATTACTAATACATATATAAAATAAATTTTATAATAATTTTTTTATCAATGACCTAATACATATATAAAATAAATTTTATAATAATTTTTTTATCAATTACCTAATGATCATATAATTAATTCCTTACATCATAGCTTGGTTTAGTGTATGGATCTTGTTTTTACTAAATTTAATGAGTACGATTATATGATTTGTGATCATTTATATATCAGACATTATAATGTAATAAAAATAATGACAAATTATTATTATTATATTAAGAGATCATGGATCGACGAATTCCAAGGACTTGTTTAGTATTCGACTATTGGTCCTTGAAAGTTTGATGAAAGTTGGTGGAATCTCGCAGACCTTTCAAAAACTCTTCAGTCTTGGACTACTATTAGTCTTTCTTTTTGACATTTTAGTTAATTTTATGGTTGCAAGAAAGGTAGTTAAGATGTTCTCTTTGTAATAATGTATTTTTTTTGTAATAAAATTTTCTATATTTGACTATAATCCACAAGTTACTTCTTCCATTAGTATTACTCTTTGACACAAAAAGTCAAATATATTGATTGATGAAAGTTCTTAGAAGCCAACGGCCGATCACACTCCTACATACGCATATAAAATTTTCTGTTTTGTTGGAACACTCTAGCCCGAACAGAATATCTGTTCTCCTGTGTACATGTCTATATATATATATAAATAGAGTTCTTTTATGATCCTTTCTTGCTACTTAAACACAAGTTGGCAGGTATGTCCCTAAATGATGCTTGACTTTGTGTTGGATGTGTGGAGCTAGCTTTTGGCTCTTTTTGAGTTTTCTATATTATCCTTCAATGTTTTTCTAATAATATTTCTTTTTCGCATGACGTATGATCTTTGAATATTAAATGTAACTGTTACTCGATCTTGACGAATATTATATTTTTTGAGAATTATAAGAATAAGAAATAAGGAAATTGCTGTATTCCTGGTGATTAATCAACTCATTAAATAATAATAATATAATAATATCATTATTATTTAATAGCTCAAAAGCCGAAGGCATCTCCAATAAATATTTACGAACATCTTTTTACCATAGCGTTTACCGAAATTCCTTATAATTAGTTCCTTATATATCATGGTTACGTACTCCATATAGTGATCTTATGTTATAAATTATATATTTAGTCATACAAATTCCTTGTAATTACTGGTCATATTATAAACGATGAATCATTTAGTCTTTATTCATCACAAAAAGATTAAGAAAGATTAGTAATACTTCACTTCTTTCAGAATTTGGATATACATCTCTTATAGTCTAAGTTTGGCCTGATTTTTGTTTTCCAACCTGAATTCAACTTGAATTAGCTGAACGACACTCTAATTTGATAAATTTAAATTTTTTTAATTAATTTTGGATCGAGTTAGATTCAAGCCAAAATATCATCCTGTTATATGATATTGGCTTTTTGGTGTTCTTTCTTATCAAATTAAGTTTACAGATATGTATCTAATTATTGTTTATCATTGTCTTTAGCAGTTGAGTTCTCTATATTGTAAATCCTTTTTATTACGTAGATTTAAAGAGGTCAGTGCATAGATATAAACTGATTCAATTATTAACCTATTCCTATATGAAAAGAACTGATTGTTAGGAAATTGGATGCTTGTTCGAAAGGTTATCTTATTTTTTATGACAAGGAAAAAAGTATAGAGTTCATTTATTGATCAATGTTCTTCAGATAATATTTCTTTTTTACATCATATTAATTGTATACTAAGTGGAATTGTTCATTATTTACATGATCTTAAGGATTTGCAAAATAGTAATACACGTATTCAATTCAGTCAGTTAAATTTAAGGTTGCAGGAAAGTTATTTAAGATCTTCTCTCTTTTATGCTAAATCTCCTTTCATATAATGGAAAAAGCTATGTAGCTGTTGTCGGTGTGAATGTGTTCTATCAATATTAGAAATAATAAAAATATTATTTATAATTATTTAGTTGGGTGCAACGATACATATATATGTATATGGCGAACTTATGTTATAAATTATTTAGTTATACAAATTAATGAAATGAATAAGATGAAGTAGATCGTGAGTGGTGATAATCTATAACTTAGAGGTCTTATAATATAATAAAAAATTAATGATTATGCTATGATATGGTAAAAGTTAATATTGTAAAAATTAGATTGTCCTGGTATATAATAAAAATTTAAAAAAATTAAAATTTTAAAAAAAGATTGAAGTAGAAAAACGTCTTTATTTATTTAATAAGTTAAAATTTAATTAAAAATAAGATTGTAAATAAAAATAAATTAATTTATAAAGGTAAGTTAATTTATGAAAATCAACCAATTAATTAACAAATTTATTAATTGTTAATAACAAAGATTTTAAAGATAAATTAAATAAAAATGGACTAATTCAAAATTTATATTTTTATTCATAATTAAAAATTCAAAGCAACTGGTTTAGTTTTTGACCTGAAAGTCCTTGGTGAAAAAATATTGATTGATGAAGCTTCGTAGAGGCTCACACCCCTCTCTCTGGTCTCTATATATGTAAACACCTTACAAGAACCATAAAACACAACACCTTTCTTCTATAACTCTCCTTTCTCCATATTGGAATTTCAGTCCAGAGATAGAACATATAGCTATATATATATATATATAGATCTGATGGAAAATCAAAGATATGTGACCCTGCTTCTGATAATACTCATGATTGTAAGCTGCAGATCAGTCGAGACAAGAGCAATGGTTACTCCGAAGAAGAATAATGGCGGCTTACCTATGCGAGAACTTGGATATACCAAATCAAATGAGTTCGAGACGGTGTCCAAGTCACTATCACCATCAGAACCAAACAACAGAGGTACAAATTCGACCTTAAACTTGTTTAAAAAATTTAAAATTATCTAAAAAGTTTGAGCTCCGACTGCGAGTTTGAATCGACTCAAGCTCTCTTTTTTACATTCTTCTACAAGTTTTAAATATTCAATCTGTTTACCAAAGCAAACTGTAACTATCTCGCAGAATATTAATCCTAATTGTAGTTTGACTGTTATAAAATATGCAGATGCTTAACTTGTACTTCTTTTCTATCAATTGGTATTTTTATAAATTATGTTTTTTTTAAATTAAACCTACGAATTCGTGTTTGCTTTTTAAAAACTTAATAAAATTTTACTAAAATAAAATAATAATATTATTATTTATTTAAAATATATTTTATAAATAAAACTTACTAATAGAAGATTTTATTAATAATAAAAATGTAAGAGATTGTTAATAAATTTTTATTTGAAAAAATGATCATATTAAGAGTTATCTATAAATTTAAAATTTTTAAGAATTATTTAATTTTTTTATTTCATGCATTCAACTTTAAAAATCAAATATCTCTAACGTTAGATACGAAGGCTTGGTACATACATAAGATATTACGCACATATTATAGAATAATATTTTATAAAAGTAATAACAAATTAAAGTATTATTTTTTAATATGATTATTTAAGTGTTTAATTTTTAATTTTAAAAGATTATATTTATTAACATTTTATTAATGTGACTGATGGTTAAAAATAATAACGGACCGAGTCAGGTCCGCATGCTCCAGGTCAAAGTTAAAACAATTTCATTGGGGTTAATGAAGTTCCGTTCGAGCCGACCTATCTTTTGGAAGGATTGATTTTGCTACCAACGAAGCATCCGAGCATGTGAAGACCTATATTTAAAGAAGTTATGTCACTCCTCATTTTTTTCAAAATAAAATTTGAGTATTTCATTATCTATTCGAAATATGTTCGCTTATTTAATATAAAAAATCATGTAAGAAGTAGGTGACACTTTATTTGTATAACTATTAATCTAGCTTTATGTGATTTATCAGTCTTAAAATATTAACAAAAAATAAAATTTTAACCTAATTTAATTTATTTTTAAATTAAACATTAAAATAAAAAATTTTATTTTAATCCTTGATTAAAATAAACACTTCCTCACAAATAAGAGACTCTAGCAAGACTTTATTTCTATGAACTATTTAGTAATAAAATAAATGAAATTTAAATAGTGCCATTGCGGATTTTCCTTGAAAAATGCCGTTGACTTGCTTAGTCTTCCATTATTATGTTAAAATGAAACAAGAATTACAAGCTCAATAAATAAAAGAATAATTTGAGAGTGAATTGATACTTTTGTGGGCAGGAATATTTATTCAATCCACTTAATTGTCTTATATAGGCTTATAAAGAAATCCATGTTTTCTTAAACGCGTAGTCCTACTAACAATAAAAAGATTCCACTAAAAATTAAGAAAACATATCTGCGACACAAATAATAAAGTAATAATTTAAAGCTATAAAATAGCTATAATGTAGACTTGGTAAACAACCAATAGAGCTAATGTTGTATTACTTTAACATCCCTTTTCAACATTAGGTTCCATTGTTTTAGCCATGGTTAGGTGATGACCTAAACTTTTAAACTTGTTGACATTTAAACCTTTTGTAAAAAGATATGCTCTTTGATCCTCTGATTTAATATGCTCCAATTCAATTTCTCCTTGTAAAATTTTGTCCTTGATAAAATGGTAAAGACCATCCACATTCTTAATTCTTGTATGGAATATTGGATTTTTTGCTACACAAATTGTTGATTGATTATCACAGTACAATGGGACTACATAATCTACAATTAGACGTAAATCCTTCATCAACTATATATGCAATATACTTTTTTGAGTTGCAACTGTTGTTGCTTGGTATTATGCTTTTGTTGTTAACAAAGACACAGTCGACGATCTTTTTCTGCACCAAGAAATTACTGCTTCTCCTAGCGTAAACACATAGCTAGTAGTTGAACGATGAGTATCATGATCTCCTGCATAGTCAGTATCATAATAACCATACAACTTGTAATCTTCACTTTTCTCGTACAGAAGACTATAATCAATTGTAGTTTTCATATATCTCAACATTCTGCGAACATTTTCCATATGAGATTTCTTAGGATTTTGCATGTAACAACTCATAACACTAATTACAAAAGAAAGATCTAGTCTAGTTAAAGTTAAGTAGATCAAAATACCTACCAATTATCGGTACATCGTCGCATCTTCCAAATCTTTTCCTTCATGCACACACATTTTTGCATTTGGTTCTATTGATGTTGAGACTGGCTTAAATTGCAGCATTCCAAACTTCTTGAACAAATTTTTAGAATACCTTTGCTGATGAAGAAGAATTCCTCCTCCTTCAATACAATCAATCTCCATATCAAGAAAATGCTTAAGTTTTCCAAGCTCTTTCATGTGAAAACGAACTGATAAATTCTCCTTTGTTTGAAGAATTTCTTCTTCATTATTACCAGTTGTGACTAAATCATTAACATAGACCAGGACAATAGCTAGCCTTCCGCCATTGATTTTGATAAATATAATTGAATATGCATATGTAACAAGATAACCAATTTGAGTTAAAAATTCAATAATCTTACCATACCAAGCCTTTGGTGATTGCTTTAATCCATATAGTTCCTTTCGTAGCTTACAAACATATTTAGGGTGTCCTTGGTTCTGAAACCCAATTGAATCATATAAATCTCCAGATCTAGCTCCCCATGTAAAAATGCATTCTTAACATCCATTTGCCATATATTCCAATCTTTGCTAGCTATAAATGTAAGCAAAACATGTATCATCATAAGCTTTGCCACTGGCTTAAACATTTCATCATATTCCAGTCCGTATTGTTGTGTGAACCCTTGAGCTACCAAGTGTGCTTTATTTTGTAGACCCATTTGCATGAAATAGGTTTTACATCTTTTGGATTTGGCACTTGCTCCCAAGTTTGATATTGTTCTAATGCAACAATTTCTTCTTCCATTGCTTTAGTCCACAATAAATTATGAGATGCTTCTTTAAAGGTTTTTGGTTCTTTTGCAAATTCAACTTCAACCGTTGCTGCATTGGCATATTTAGGATTTGGCCTTCAAATCCGTGTTGACCTTTTAAGTTAAGATTGTAGGGCTGGTACTTCTGCTTCACTTGTCCCACCTTTTTCACACAATTGTTGATATACACCAGTTTACCAAGAATTATGAATTACCCCTTGTGATATTCTTCACTTGATTGAAAATGAGCAATTTGCAACTCATTTTTCAAATTAGTTGGGTCTACTAATATCTCATTTTCTAAAGACCACCATGAAGATGCTTCATCAAATACAACAAGTCGTGATGTATGGCACCTTCCAGTTGTAGCTTCAACATTTACACCATTTTCTTTGACTATTATAACCTGTAAAGATACATCTAACAACCTTTCTTTGTCAATCTTGCTACACAAATGATATAGAATAAACACATCGTACACATATCCAAATACTCAAAAGTAGCTAACATTAGATTTCATATTCCACAAGTTTTCAAAAGGTAAAAGAAAATTTAACCTTTGTTGAGGAAGTTTGTTAATCACAAATGTTGTTATACACATTGCTTTTGCCCAAAACTTTCCCAGTAGATTCTTTGCATAAAGCATACTACGACAAAGTTTAGTAAGGTGCCTATTTTTCCTCTTTGCAGTTCAATTTTATTGTGGTGTGTTAACACAAGTATATTGATGATGAATTCCACACTCCCTTAGGTACTAAGAGAACTCAATTGAGCTATATTCACCTCCATTATCTGTTCTTAAGCTAGAAATTTTCTTGCCCACTTCTCCCTTAACTATTTCTTTGAACTCTTTAAACTTTGAAAAATAATAAGAATTTTTTTATAAAGAAAATTCACACATGCTTGGAGAAATCATCAATGAAAGTCATCGTGTACTTCTTTCCACCAATTGATGGTTGCTTGACAAGTCCAAACACATCAGAATGCACTAATTATAACGGTTCATTGGCTTTAAATTTTGACTCTTCAAATGTTAATTGATGTGCTTTACCATATTGACATCATGCACAAACGATGTCAGTTCTTACTTCAAATTAAGGAAGGCCCTTGAGCATTGATTTTTTTCATCATCACATTTAGCTTGGAATAGCTCATGCGACCCAATCTCATATGCTATAAATCTGCTGTCTGTTCTTTCTTGTTTTGTCTACATCTGCAGACTTTGTAGAAATCACATAAACTGATTATGATCTTCGACCCCTTCATTAATGGCTCATCTAAGATCTTGAGATCACGATATACCTTCACATCATGTGGACCAAACAAAAAATAAAGTGGCCAGATGATGTTAATTGAGATACAAAAAGCAAATTTTCCTTAATATCTAGAACATGGTAGACATTTTGAAGGGATATTTGGCTGGTGTTGAGGATGAACTATTGTCTTACCACTGTGAGCTATTGGTAACCTTGAATCATTGGTTGTCACCACAACACAACTTCCTTTATACTTTATCAAGTTTTCCAATTTTTGTTTATCATCCATCTTATGATTTACACAACCAAAATCAACAATCCAGTCATTCCCATGATCAATTAATCCAGATATTGTTGATGTAAGTGCTAACTCCTCTTCTATAGCAAAAAGTGCTTCAACATCTCAATCATCTTCACTTTTCTCCTTTGCATTAGAAGTAGCAACATTGCTTTCCATGTACTTTTCCTTAGACTAGTAACCTTTCATCGTATGACCCTTTTTCCCATAATTGTAACACTTCCCTTCAAATCTTCTATATTATCGATCAAGTTCTATTTCTAAAAATTGCTTCTATATTTACATAAGTGATATTTCTATTTAAGCTGGATGTGTGATATTTCTATTTATTTAATTATACAAATTAATAAAATGAACATTTATTGGAAAAGTCAATAGCAACTTTGGGATGGAGATCATGTATACTCCAACAACCCTCAATCAGATGCAACTAATACAGAAGGAAAATTAAAGAAACGAAGAAGAAACATGATGGTGTCTAAAATGTCGAAGAGGGAGACATAAAGAAGCTCTCAAATGTTCTTCCAACAGAGACTTACAATTGAATTAGCTTAAGACATATCACATAAGGCACACGTGACCAAGAGCTCAAAGCACAGTCGTTTTCAAAATATAAGTCAGAAGCTACTTAATTCACTGTCAACTTACATGCTTTGGAAGGCACCTAAACGCAGCTGAAAACAATGTAATACGCAGATCAAAGGCTGAAAGATAAGTGATCCACGTGAGATGCTCATGCCAATAGTCTGATTCATTTAAGCCTTCACCGAAAGTCATCTTCTTCAGATATAAAAAGGAAGCATCAAACAAAGAGAGAGATAACACAAAAATCTTCTGTAATTTTCATTGATTCAACATTTGAGAGTAAGATCAAGAGTGTAAAGAAAAGGGTTTTGGAAGTGTGCTAGAGTACTTACAGTGAGTACTAGAAATGTTTGGAGACTCTTGCAAGTGATTCAAATATCACTCAAACTTGTAAAACATTTCTTTTTACCTTCTTCATACTAGTGAAATCCTCACCACTGAAGTGGGAACTTTGGATGTAGATAGTTTTTACACTATCGAACCAAGTAAATCCAGTCTCTTTACTTTTCTGCAAGTTTTATATCTGCAAAATTAAACAATCTTTATCAGTTTTGTTTTTCAAGAACAACAGTAAAGCAAAGTTATCCCAACATAAGTGGTGTCAAAGCATTCAAGGCCTCCTGGGGCATTTCTTGGACACTTCAAGCATTAAAGATTCATCAAGAAAGTCAGTAAGTGAAAATCTTTAGATTCTTTACATTACAGCAATCATGGTAGGCAAGGAAATGGATTTATTTTATAGTAAAGAAGACTTTACCATCTGGAAACTCCAGATGCAAACTCTTCTTGAGTCATATGACTGTTATGGTGTTATAGATGATTAGTATGACCTAGAGGCTGATCCTATAAAGAAGCTAAAGATACAAAGACTTACACATTGCAAGTTAATGCTTCACTTATCACCAACAATGATAAGAAAAGTGTATAATTGTAACACTACACAGAAGTTTTGGGTGATGAATTGTATGCCAAGAAGTATCTTCCTAACAAGAAGAAACTTCTTCACAATCTTGCAAACTATAAGATGAACACTTCAGTCTCCTTAGATGAAAACCTAGACTATTTCTTTAAGCTAGTTCAAGATTTAGAAGCTACACATGAGAAAATTTCAGAGGAACATCAAATTGTAGTAATCTTTAAGGCATTACCTTCTGAATTTAATGCATTCAAGAAGGTAATTAAGCATGCTAGTGAAGAATCACTTACTATAAAGAGGGTTTTAGACTCTCTAATGGAAGAAATAGTTGAGGTGAATCCTTTTAAGAAAGAAGTTGAAGTAATGTTTGTAGAGAATAACTATGAGAAGAAAGCTCATAAGAAAAATAGCAAGAAAGGAAAATGACAGAAGGGAACTGGGAAAGAAAAGCACTATAAGGAAGGTGAAAATGAAAAGAAGAAAAAGGGCAAAGGGAAGAAATGCTTTTACTGTGATAAGGAGGGACATTTTGCTAGGGATTGTAGGAAAAAGAAGAGAGACAAGGCAGCAGAAAGTGAAATTTCAGGTAATGTTGAAAAACCTGAAGATTCCAATGGAGATGAAATTCTAGCTGTGATTGAGGATTGTGAAGATCGTAGTAGAGAATGGATATTTGATTCAGGGTACACTATGCATGTTACTCCTCATAGGGACTGGCTCACTACATTTAAACCATACACTGCCAAGGTTAAAATGGCATATTCTGGGCAACAAAGAATAGAGGGCATAGGAAGTGTTTCCATCAACATGTTTGATGGAAAAAAGAAGGATCCTAAGTAATGTCAGATTTGTGCCTGGAATAAGGAGAAATATGATTTTTGAAAGCTTGTTTAACAAGCAAGGCTTTCAGATAAGGTCTAAAGATGGACTTAGAGAAATCCTAGGAAATGGGAAAGTCATCATTAGAGTAGTGGAGAGGGGTGGTCTATACTATGTTATAGGCTCAACTAAAATTAATCAGATTTCAGAAACTGGAAACCTTGAACCAACCAAGCAATGGCATGCTAGGTTGGGTTATGCAGGCAATAAAAGCCTGCTCTATCTCTCTAGGCAAGGTCTCATACCTAAAGAAAACCTACAGAAGTTAGAATTTTGTAAATCCTGTGTGCTAGGAAAGCACCACAGGTCAACATTTCAAAGGGGAGCTAAGAGAGTCACAGAGATCATAGAGTATGCTCACAGTGATCTTTGGGGGCCAGCTCAAGTCCCCACAGCAGGAGGGAACTTGTATTTGATGTCCATAATTAATGATAAATAAAGAAAATGTTGGGTCTACCCTATGAAGAGAAAGGATTAAGCTTTAGATACTTTCATAAGATGGCATAATCTTATGGAGAATCAAACTGGCAGGAAATTGAAATACCTAAAGATTGATAATAGGTTGGAGTATTGCAACAAAGATTTTGAGAAATACTGCAGTAAAAATAGAATCCTAAGGCATAAAACAGTAAGAGCTACTCCACAGCAGAATGGAGTAGCTGAAAGACAACTCTCCTAGAAAAGACTAGATGCATGCTTCTCTCTTCAAGTTGCTCACATTCTCTATGGGAGGAAACAATTAGGACAGCAGCATATTTAATTAATAGGCTTCCTACCTCTACTAATGACTATAAGAGTCCTCATAAAATTTGGAGTGGTAAGAAACCAAAACTCACACACCTTAGGACTTTCGGATATGCAGCCTATGCACATAAGAAAGAGGGAAAATTAGAGCCTAGAGCAGTTAAAGGGGTGTTCCTAGGATATCTAGAAGGTGTAAAGGGTATAAACTCTTACTGCTCCAAAAGGGAGCCTACAAAACAATCATTAGCAGAGATGTCATCTTTAAGGAAGATGAATTCCCTCTGCTAAACAAGAATTAACAAAATTCTGACCCCCAAAGTGAAATTCAGGAGAATTTAGGAGCATCAAACCAATCAGCTCATTTCTATGTGCCACTAGAAACTGAAGAAGGTGGTCCACAACCTACTAATGTGGAGCCTATGCAAGGCCCAACACATCATGAATTGAGGACAAAGGTGGTTGAAACTGTAGGTGAAGGAGAAACCCCACAAACAACTTTAGCTGATGAACAAGGAAGCATACAAGACTATCAACTGACAAGGGATAGACAACCAAGACAAATAATTCCTAATAGGAGGTACTTTGATACAAATTTGGTTGAATATGCTTGCCTTGTGGCTAAAGATATTGAATGCAAGGCTCCTGAAACTTTTGAAGAAGCTATGGCTAGAATTGATGCTGAACAGTGGAAGGAAGCTTGTGAAAAGGAGTATTCTTCCCTAATGAAGAATAAGACATGGATTTTGATACCTAGACCTCCTAAAGTTAAGTTGATAGAAAATAGATGGTTATTCAAGTTAAAAGAAGGAATAACAGAATCTGAACCAAGAATCTACAAGGTAAGACTTGTAGCTAAGGGATATAGGCAGAAAGAAGGGGTTGACTACAAAGAAATATTCTCACCAGTAGTCAAATTTAAGACAATCAGACTTATCCTAGTGCTAGCTATTGTCTATGACTAGTGGGAAATCCATCAAATGAATGTCAAGACAGCCTTCCTATATGAAAAGCTAGAGGAGACTATCTACATGAAACAACTAGCTAGTTTTATAGATAATAAGAAATCTGATCATGTCTGCCTGCTTCAAAAGTCCTTATATGTGCTAAAGCAAGCACCTAGATAGTGGAACAAAAAGTTTCATGAAATAGGTAGTGAGATGAATTTTGTTAAAAATGCCTATGATTACTGCTTATACTATAAGGACTTAGGAGGGACAGAAGCCATCTTCATGCTAGTCTATGTAGATGACTTGATTATTGCTAGAAAGGAGTTAGGTAGAATAATTGAAGTAAACACTAATATGAGCAAACACTTTGAAATGAAAGATCTAGGAGAGGCTCAGAAGTTGCTAGGAATGCAAATTATAAGGAATAGGAGGGAAGGGAAACTATGGCTGAACCAGAAAAGCTACATCCGAAAGGTTTTAGGTCAGTTTAATAAGGAATTGGCAAAACCTACTTCTATTCCTATAAGTCCACATCTTCAGATGGTTGCTGACAAGTGCCCCTAATCTAAAGAATAAAGGAAAGTTATGCTAAAATACCTCTATGATGTTGGAGTTGGTAGCTTCATGTATATGATGCTTTGTACCAGACCTGATCTTGCTCATGCTATTAGCATTTTAAGCAAGTTCATGTCTAATCCTGGCTTTGAGCATTGGCAAGGACTGAAGAATGTCTTCAAATACCTTGCTGGAACTCTAAGCCATAGATTGTGTTTCACTAATACTAAGCTAGCTAATAATAACAGTCTAAGCCTACATGGATATGTAGATTTAGACTATGCAACAGATAGTGACACAAGGAAATCAATGTCTGTATATTATTTTACACTAACAGGAAACACAAAAAGTTGGAAGGTACAGCAACAATCAGTTGTATCACTCTCAACCACAGAAGCAGAATTTTATGCAATCACAGAAGGGGTAAAGGAATTAATATGGCTATCAAGCATCCTAGAAGAAATTAAAGCTAACCTAGCTACAATAGTAATATTCACAGATAGTCAAAGCGCATTGTACCTGAGCAAAGACCCCGTCTTGCATGAGAGGTCCAAGCACGTTGACATCAGACTTCATTTTGTGAGGGATAAGATAACTCAGGGTTTCTTCAACCTGGAAAAAATCAAAGGTGAGTTAAACCCTTCGGATTTTGGAACTAAAATACTAACACAAAAGAAATTCATGTTTTGCAGGGATTACTTACATATTTCAAAAGCCCCTTGACTCCGAAGGCAGATTTGACCGAACTCACCAAAGTGATAAAAATTAAGGTTTCGGGTATTTTATATTTCTCTCGAGTTTTCTGATTTTGAGCTGAAGATTGATGGAGTAGGAGGGAAATATGTGATGGAGATCACGTATACTCCAACAACCTTCAGTCAGATGCAACTAATACAGAAGGAAAATTGAAGAAACGAAGAAGAAACATGATGGTGTCTGAAATGTTGAAGAGGGAGACATAAAGAAGCTCTCGAATGTTTTACAACAGAGACTTACAATTGAATCAGCTTAAGACACATCACGTAAGGCACACATGACCAAGAGCTCAAAGTATAGTCGTTTTCAAAATATAAGTCAGAAGCTACTTAATTCACTGTCAACTTACATACTTTGGAAGGCACCTAAACGCAGTTGAAAACAATGTAATATGCAGATCAAAGGTTGAAAGATAAGTGATCCATGTAAGATACTCATGCCAATAGTCTGATTCATTCAAGTCTTCACCGAAAGTCATCTTCTTCAGATATAAAAAGGAAGCATCAAACAGAGAGAGAGATAACACAAAAATCTTATGTAATTTTCATTGATTCAACATCTGAGAGTAAGATCAAGAGTGTAAAGAAAATGGTTTTGAGAGTGTACTAGAGTACTTACAGTGAGAGCTAGAAGGGTTTGGAGACTCTTGCAAGTGATTCAAATATCACTCAGACTCTGTAAAACATTTCTTTTCACCTTCTTCTTCATACTAGTGAAATCCTCACCACTGAAATGGGAACATTGGATGTAGATAGTTTTTAAACTATCAAACCAAGTAAATCCAGTCTCTTTACTTTTCTGCAAGTTTTATATATGCAAAATTAAACAATCTTTATCAGTTTTGTTTTTCAAGAACAACAGTAAAGCAAAGTTATCCCAACAAACTTAATAGATCTGTATTGGGATTCCATTCCAGAGACGATCAAATGCAGAATCAAAGATATGTGAGTCTGCTCGATATGTGATTCTGCTTGTGATAATACTCATCATTATAAGTAGCAGGATAGTGGAGGCAAGAGCAATGGCTACTATGAAGAAGATTAATAGCCGTTTACTTCTCTGAGAGAACTTGAATATACCAACTCAAAGCTGGTTTATCTCCAGACAGACATTAGCCCTACCCCTCCTCCTCCAGCCATTAGATCACCGCATCACCAAGCTCTACAAAGCCATAATTACAGTTTGTGTATTGGGTCGGATCGGATCGAAAGATACAGCTAAAGTCCAGTCTAAAATTCAATCAAACTTGGATCATTTAAGCCCATATTTTCTAATAACTACATAATGTTTTTTCTTTGAGTTGGATCTGTAAGCTAGCTTTTGTCTGTTTAGTTTTCTATATTATCGATCAAGTTCTTCAAATATCATTTTTTGACATGAAGTATATTCTTTGTATACTGAGCGTGGATGAATATCACATTTTTGTGTATCGGAATTAGAAACAATTAAAAAATTTATATTCTTGCATCTACCAAAATTTTAACCCTACTAAATAGTAATACCTAAACCCTTTATAATAATTAAGAAGGGTAATATATTTAATTTAAAATTTAATTCAGTTTGATATCAAAATTTTTAGGATTTTGATTAGTAGAAATATATTAAAATTCTAAGTATAAACTGAGTGGAACAAGTTAAATTATGATTAAGTGTGAAAAATTTTATTTGAGTTTTATGTCAACATTTTAAAGATTTTGATAAGTAAAAAAAATAAAAATCCAAGTTATAACTGTTTGGACTAAGTTAGATCAAGGCTAAATGTGACAAATTAGTTTGGTGTTAAATTCAAAGTTAGTTTAAACATTGAATTTGATATTTTTGTCATGTTAACTTAAAGTCAACATGTCAAATACAAAAATTATATTTAATAAAATTATATTAAAAATCATTTTGAAGTCAAGATTGATGGGATGGAATTGTGGCCATCTTCAACTTTTTTTCTACCTATTGTGCTTTGAAGCATTCATACGAGATTACTATGTATTATAGAATCATGTTGTATTGAATTGATAAAATTAGATAATTTCCTTAAAATTTTTAATCTTTTAGTCTCTGACGTAAAAGTTACGTTGAAATTTATTGATTGATGAGAGTTCATAGAAGCCAGATTCCTTTCCAGCTCAAGCCTTATTACCTATTGCTATATATATATAGAACACCTTACAAGAACCATAAAACACAACACCTTACTTCTGTAACTCCACTTTCTCCGTATCTGGAATTTCTGTCCAGGAACAATCAGCGATAGACTCCATATATCAGATGGAAAATCGAAGAGATGCAACTTGCTTCCGATAATACTCATGATTGTAAGTAGCAGGTCAGTGGAGGCACGAGTAATGGTTACTCCGAGCCGTTTACTTCTGAAAGAACTTAGTTATACGAAATCAAAGCTGGTTTATCTTCAGAAGTGCACAAGCCCTCTCCGTCCCGCTTGTGGATCACCATCAGAACCAAGCCTTACAAAGCCATAATTTCAGCTTGTGTCCTACTTATAGGCTTGGTAATAAATTGAACGGAGTTGAAAAAAGCGCTCGAGTATATTAAACTTCGGTTGAATTTGAATTACGTAGTTCAAGTGTACTCAGATTAGTTAAAATAATATTATTTTGGTTTAACTTTTTACATTAATATTAATGTTGTTTTGACTTAATTCATTGCTTCTTTTCGTTTTGACATGATAATATTGGAAATGTTCAAACTTGATTCGTGTCTTTTATTATATAGTTCGTAGAACAGTGACCCTACAATAATAATAATGCAATTGTATGATTAACCTACTCCAACCTTTTCTACCTATCACGGTTTGATGCATGTGTAAGAGGTGATGTATGTATTATAGAATCTTGTTTTATTATAGAATCTTGGTGATATTGATGTAACTATTGAGTGGATTTCGGGTTGCATCTTCCCCAGTTGCTGTGTTTCCTAGTTTATTATTGGTCGCCTTGAGGCTTGGCTGGAGAAGTGTTTTGCAGCCTTGTCTGTGGACTTTTCTGTATATATTTTGTTCATTTATTTAATTTTTCTGATTTATCAAAAAAAAAGTAATGAAATTCAGGTGATTCCCTTTCGAATTTTTCACCCAAAATTTCCGATGCGTTTAGTCTTTGATGTGAAAATTCTTATGTAGAAATACATATAGAACACCTTCAAGAATTGATCTAAAATCTTTTTAAATCGATTTAAAATTTATTTAGTAAAACTTGGTAGAAGTCAGTAGCTAGCTCTCCCCTTCTTCCCCTATGCATGGAGGCACCTTACAAGAACAATGAAGCACAACACCTTAAATTTCTGTAACTCTACTCTCTTCTGAGCAGAATTTGCTTCAAGACCAACTTGATAAATCGGTATAGGAATTTCATTCCAGGGACGATCGGATGCAGAATCAAAGATATGTGAGTCTGCTCCTGATTATACTCGTGATCATAAGCAGCATGTCAGTGGAGGAAAGAGCAATGGATACAATGAAGAAGATTAATAGGCAATAGCCGTTTTCTTCTGAGAGAACTTGGTTATACCAAATCAAACTTTTAAAGTCAAGATTGATGGGATTGAATACTGGTGCCATCTCCAACTTTGTTTTCTACATTATGCTTTGAAGCATTAATAGGAGATGACGTATGTATTATAGAATCTTGTTTTATTAAATTAATAAAAATTAGATAATTTCCTTACCGATTTTCCACCACAAAATTTCAATTAATCGTTTAGTTTTTGGCATGAAAATTCTTATTTGGAAATATATTGATCGATGAAAGCCAGATTGCTTTCCAGCTCAAACCTTGTGATATGTTGATACTACAACAAAAAGTATTTTAGGCAACGATATGTTTGTAACAATTTAAAAATATGTTGTTAAAAATTAATATAACGTAACAGTTTTGAAAGTGTTGCCTTTAATAATATCAAAAAGTAATAAAAATAATAATTTGTTGCTACATATAAGAAAAGATTAAAAAATGTTACAATAAAATCTTATATAGGCAACATTTGAAATAGTTGCTATAATTTACTAAAGGATATTATATTATATGATGTAAGTACATTACAAACATATGTTTTAAAGTGGAACAAAAAAAAACGAAATGAGAGGCTCAACGCAGTGACGACCCACCAAGTCGATGAACCCACAATCCATATCAGATCACCACCATCTCCAGTTTCCTCATGATTCCGACGCCAACTTTTCTAACAACCGACCGTCACCTATAGGCATCGGTTACACGGCGAAAGTTACACAACAACTCTTTTAACCGTAAAAATCTTGAATCATCTAATTTTGTAGTTCGATTTTTAACTTTTCAGTTAAATTTATTTTAATAACTCTTGTTGTTAAAAATCGATCAATTTATTATTAATAGGTCAATTTTCACAAATTAATAATTTCTTATAAACCAAAATATTTAAGAATATATTTTTCAGTTAAACTTAAAATTTTCTTATAATTTTAATGTCAATAATAATGAACTTTATTATTTAATTACTTAATGATTAGCTAATTCATTAGTTAACACAGAGTTAAAGAATAGAATGTAAAAAAGGAGGAAGAATAGAAAATCATAAGAATTAGTATAAATAATTATTAATTGAATTTAAGAATTTATTTAATATTATTTAATCTCATAAATCCCAGAACCCTGCTAATGCCCTCCATTCTTTATTTTGTTCCCTTCAAGTTCGTCTTTTCAATTTCACAACCCCATTGAACTAAGCACAGGTAAGTTCCAATCCTTTTGTTAACGTGTGCTTGTTTGCATTTACCTAATTGTTTTTAGGTTTTCGACATCAATCATAGGTGCGTAAATCTCCGTTGGGACATTATGAACAAAACCCAAACCTCTTTCTTCATTAAACTAATCAAACATTGTGGCTTCCATAACATCTCGTCTTTTTTATCCTGTATTGCTCAAGATTTATAATCTATTTCCTAATTTCTTTTTCAGTTTACAATTATTAGTATATTGTTAGAGTATCCTATATTGACTAAACATGAATATGTTAAAGGGTTAATTATCCAAACAACTAGTTCTAGTTATTTGAACAATAGTTGACTCAAGTTTAATTCTTGTAAGTGGACTCTACACTCTGCCTATATTAAAAATTCAATATGATATCAGAGCAGGTTTGGTCTGAATTATTAATTTCTCGATTGTCCGTCTGGATGTCCAGTACCAGCGACCCGGTCCGGTTACTACTGCGTGTATTTCAAGTGACAACTGGATGTCAAGTCCCAGTTACACTTGAGGGGGAGTGTTAGAGTATCCCATATTGACTAAACATGAATATGTTAAAGGGTTTATAAGTGGTAAGGGTTAACTATCCAAACAACTAGTTCTAGTTATTTAGACAATAGTTGACCCAAGCCCAATTCTTAGTAGTGGACTCTACACTCTACCAATATTAAAAATTAAATATGTGCTGTTGACTTGATTAGAAACTCATAAGTTTTCTTACTCGAATCTTCCCACTCCTCTAATTGTTTGTATGCTCATCAGTCTATCTTTTCTTGCTTGGTTTCTGAATCAAAGGTTAATTGTGAAAGGTTGTATCTGTTAGTGAAACGATACCGAAATCAGTTCAATCTCTCTCTTTTGACGATTGATTTGGGGGGTTTTTGGAAGTTCTTTTTTTTTTTTTGGATTTTGATTTTTCTACACCAGCTTGTGTGGAGTTTTCTTTCGTTTATATGCCTTATAGTGGAACTTAAAGACTTCAGAATCATGTTCACTGTAGAGGCATCAAAATTGTTCTGATCTTGTTCTGAGATAGTGAAATGAAAGGATGCTAATCATTGTTGTTGATGTTGTTTCTCTTGCTGCTGTTATAAGATGGTAAGTTATTTTTGTGGTGGACTGTCAATTACCACTCTTTTGGATGTTGTACACAGGAATGAGTATAATTATTATGCATTTCCTTCCATGCTGTTCTTATTATTGCTTATTGAGAAAGCCTACTTTAATGACTTTGTTTTCTTCATATTGATTGCATCCAACTTAATAAACTCCTTTTTTAGCTTCTTGGGTTTAATTAGTCTCCACTTTTACATTAACTATTGCTTGTTTTCGCTGTTCTCTTTAAGAGCTTCACCAAAGATTTATATTCTTCTATTTAGGTTTTGGAAACTATGGTGTCATATGATAGGGATAAAAGATTTCTCTTAAAAAGATCATTCTCATTTTTTAAAGTTTTTTAAACTGTGTCGTTCGAGTTTAACATGTAGTACTTACCTGCTATGTAGTCAGCTTAGTTGGTTTCCTACTTCACTTATTTACTTCCTTAGTTTGTTTAGCATCTGCTGTTTTATGTATTTACTTGCTTATTATGCTTCTTTAACCAACTTTCACAAATGAATATTGTTAACATGTTTGTTTGTAGGTTGCTAGCTCTTCCCATAGTAGTAAAGGAAAGTATGGAGAAGTTGATTCTTTTGAACCAAGAGGTCTAAGGTTCAAAGGACAATCTAACATCACTTCCTGTCAGTTACAAACCCAAGAAATGAGGAGGAGATCATCAATGAATCAACCAATATATGACAACCTTCTTAGTCAAGTGTAAATGAGGGAAGCAATGCGGTAGATTCTCAAACTATATATTAATATTGTCTATATGTTGTTAAAACTTTAGTTATTACATATAATCACTTTTGTATACGAAGGGATAGATCCAATCACTTCGGTATATGTACAGATAGATCCAATCACTTTATATATACTGCTCCAATTATTTATTGTGATATAATAACTTTGATATATAGTTGTTAATGATTTTTACAACTATTAATTAGGCATCATTAATACACCATCATGAATAACAAAACAATGCTTCCTAGGAGTTCTTGGAATTCCTTTCGCTCACCCATTAAATTTTTGTATCAGGTGACACATGCGGACTTTAAGAAAGCAAAGGAGAAGGTGGAGTGACACAATGGAAGATGAACTGATGTCCATACAGCACAATAAGACGTGAGAGCTAACTAATCTTCCTAAAGGTAAAAATTGCATTAGATTGAAGTGGATTTTTAAAACAAAGTTGAGGATACTGTGATGGTATGGTGGAAGAGAAGGCATGGTGACATCGAGAGGGGTACCTGCACCATCGATACATAGGATGAGTTCAAGAAGGAACTCAAAAGGCAATTCTATCCTAAGAATGTCAAGTTAGAGGTGAGAGTTAAGCTATGATGTCTCGCATAAAAGGGGAGCATTTGAGACTACGTGAAGGAGTTTTCCGAGATGCTTCTAGAAATCCTCGACTATCCAGGTAAGGAAGCACTCTTTGCTTTTATGGATGGTTTACAAAATTGAGTGAAGTTAGAGAATCAAAGGAAGTTTTTAACTGATTTGCCTGAGTTCGATCCTCATAATGCATCGAATTGTTACATGATTTTTGCTGATCGGTTACTGCTCCATAAATTCATATGTTATGGGCTTTACATCTTCTTAAGTTAGTAAGTACCTATTGGATATACGGTCTATATAGATAAACACCTCAAAACTAATAAGATATGACCTAAACTTATCAAAAGCAAAAGTAATTGCAAGAGATTCCTTCCTACATGTAGCAATATTGAGCTATTTCATGCTTAGAATAGGGTATTCCAAAGCGTGAACTAAATGTTTGTAGATTAAGTTTGTTTAGTATTTGAGTTAGTAGAAGTCAGATCAAGGATTATGGATTAGTGTAATCCATATTAGAGCAAGCTTAAAATCATAGTAAATTAATTCTATAGCCAAAGACAAATTTAAAACAATTTGGTATTAATTTCAATCCTAAAAATAAATAAAATATTTGTATTAATTTGATTAAGATTAATAATTACATTACTTACTAGTTTAATATTTTAAGAAAATGAGTTATCTTTAATATTTTAAAAAATATTTTCCTAATACATTAAGGAATAATATTCTAATTAATTGAGAAACTAATTTGTAATTAAATAATGGACGGACTTTCTTGATTAAAATTTAAAATATTTTACTTAAGTTTGAAAGCGGTTTTTCTTTAGCATTAAAAATGATGAAGGGCTTATAAGGACATGTATCCGTTGATGCTCGTGGTTGAAAATGATATCAAAAAAAGAAAGTATAGATACTTCTATAATCTTAAAGATAAAGAATAATTTATTACAACTTAGTTCAAATGAGGATTTATTTTCATTCTTCATAATTCAAGTTTTAAACAAAATACTACAATTTAGTTCCATTTGCTCACAACAAACTATCTTATAACACTCACCATAAATGCAAAAACCCTTATTACAATAATCAGTAAAACAAATTTCAACTTATTTTTCTCTTTTGTCAACAAAATAATGTTTTCTTTCATTAACTTTATTTGCTCTCAATTTTTAATGTTGTCCGTGATTCAATTATTATTTATTGAGCCTCCTTTTTCAACAAACTTACTTCTTTCTTCAATTTATGAATTACTTCAACAGCACTCTCACTAAATTTGTCATCGTACCACTTAAAAATCAGATCTCCAACCTAAAAGAAAATTAATAATTAAAAAGAAAAACATTAAACATATATACAAATAGTTTTACCTTATTTAAAAATTAACTTACAGGATGTTTGGTGCATCCATAAAATCTACTTCTTGGGTTGTTATCACTCCATAAAGTTCTTAACAAGGCTTTTAAACCACAATAACACACCAGATAACCATTATTTGAATTTAATGTAGTATTAGTCGAAGACGTCGCATCCATAGCTTTGAGTAGTTACTACAAAATTATATTAACACTCTTTGTTTTCCTACATAAAACTGCATGATTGACAAGAAATGATTTAAATAAGCAAGTGGACTAGCTTTGGCCATCCACTAATCCTGAAACATATGAACTTTCATCTATTCACCTATAACTTCTTAGTTAAGCAATTTGATGTAGGATAAGGCCCTCTCTTTCAATCTCCATATTTTATACCAAAAGCACTAAAGAACAATAATTGATCTATCTACCAAGAAAAGTTTAGAAAAGGTTCAAGCAAACGACTAAAATTCACAAAGTGGGATGTTAGGAAAGGCATTAAGGATTGTTAGATAAGCATAAGCCTATAATAATGCTAAAGCTCAAACTCTTAGCACTTACAAGGGAATAGAATTATGTTTAAACTCATGAGTTCACAGTGTCTAATACTAAACTAGACTTCCTCTACAAATTAGTTTTAGAAAGTCTAAATTCTAATCCACCCATTTGAAATGAAGGGTTGAAGTCAAAATGATCAATGAATTAAATCATTAAGAAGGAACTAGATTCAAGTATTGTTAACCCAAATAAAAAATGTTATCTACAGATTTTCCATTTTTCATATTCTAAAACATTATGTCTTCACATACAAGTTAGCCAAGAATATGTGACAATAATGAAGAAGTTTACTTCGCTCTTCTTTGAATTATGTGGAAAAAATTACAAGTGATGAAAATTAGAAATACTAAGAAAATGCCAAATTTACCATTTACAAAGAAACCTCAAAGAACCCCCTAGATGGAAGAATCAATTCACAAAACAATTCTCAATCTCACAATACTTACAAAGCACAACCTACCCTCAATTTGCAATATTCATCTTGTGATTTGCATAATCAAAACAAACAAGACATTAAATGATCCCAAAACAAGTAATTCAACCCAAGAAACCTAATTTAGCACATCAATCTTTTTTATGAACATGAAATCAAAAACTTTCAAGAACAAGTCTCATCAGGGTATATATATATATATATATATATATATATATACAAGGACGGAGTTATTTGAAATCTATTGGTACATTGGACCCCCCAAAATTTAAAAAAATTAAATATTTGGGCCCTCCTATTTTAAATTCTTGACTCCGCCACTGAGTCTCATATATATCTTTGATCTCCAAAAGTTGCTTTCTTTTGAAAACCAAGAAGCCAACAACCCTAATATCCAATATTGATGTAATACCCACAAACAAAAGTCCAACCTTTTCCCCGTGTTCATCTTGTGACTTGTGCTAACTGGTGGTGAAACCTATATCTTGGTGGCTGTGGTGGTGTTAATCCTCAATTCTTAGGAGGTGGTGGAGGAAGTGATTTTAATGGCAGACGTGAAGGTGGTGGTAGCGTTACATTAGAGGTTGATGCAGATTTACTTTGAAAGTTTGACTCCACATGAAGAGCACTCGTTTGAAGAGAAGAATAAGATAAGGGATTGAGGAATTAGAAGACTTAAAAGTCAAAACGGTGAGGATTTGTGTGATTAAAATGATGAGAATTGAGGAATTAGAAGACTCAAGATGGTGAGTTTTATTTGTGTCTGATGTAAACAATTAGGAGACTCAAAAAGGTGAGTTTTATTTGTCTGATCTAAACAATTGGAAGACTCAGAACAGTGAGTTTTATATATCATTATGAGACCCACTTTTATTTAAAAATAAGAATGTCACGTTAGAGAAAAGTGAGTTTTACTAATATGCAAAATTTAAAAAAGTCACTTCCTAAAAAAACCACATGGCATTTAAAGGTTAACCTTTTTCAACTTTTCTGTCCTGTTATAATCTGTTTTAAATGTTTTGTAAATGTTGGGTTTAACTCGAACGCCCCAAAATGTTATGTTTCAACTTAGATTTTGGGATAAACATTAGGGTTTAAAGTACACTTTTGACCTTAATTCCTTATATCATGGTTTGGTTTGGTGTATGGATCTTCTTTTTACTAAATTTAACTACTTCATATATATATATATATATATATATAAATTATCAAATTATACAAATTAATGAAATGAACACGATTACGTCTTTCCTCTTCCAGCTCCAGCCGAACCCACTGATGCAATTCCGCAAGTTCACGGGTCCCAAGTAGTATAGTATAATATCGTCCCATAAGGAGTAATTGTGTAAGTACCAGGCTTGGATCACTCAATTAATTGGACTAAGCAGATTTGTAGGATTAGGGAATTAAATTAAGAAAATTAACAATCAAAAATAACAAAATCAATGCTAAACAAAAATGCGAATATCTTTAGGGGTTAATTCGAATGGAATGTGGTAAGCTTCAAAGATAGATTCACTTTTAGCGTTTTCTATGGACTTTACCTAGATCAATTTATTAGGCAAATTTTTGGTTGATAGACGGTTGAGCCTAGAGTTTCTTAGATCCTTTTTCAAGGTATCAAATGAGTATTACGCAATAATCCTAGTCTACTATCGTAACCTAGCAATCAAGCATAACCCATTATGTTCTTTGCTAACCCAGTTTTCTCTCATAAATTCAGTCTATGTCTAAATCTGAAATTTATAAGTTTCTTGTTTGGAGTTCCGTTATTAATTTTCACCCATCGGTTCTTCAATTAACAACTAATGCTTAGTAATAGTTGGTCAAACACAATACCAACAAAATTAATATCAAAACAGAAAATTCAACTTATAAATCCACACTCATAAATCAACCGAAATTCAGTCAACAAAAATTAGTTAAAAGCTTCAGCCCAACCTTGAAGCTTTGAGGAAACTACTTACTCATAATAGAATGAATACCATAAAAATTATGCTCAGCAAACAACATTAAGAGAAATTAAATAATAGAACAGAAAATAAATGAGTTTCGGGTCTCCCTCTAATGTTGCGTCCCTGAGCTCTCTGTAGCTCTCTCAATAGTGGATCTCTCCTCACTCACTGTGTATGTGTTCTCTTGGAGCTACCGCGTTGGTGTCCACTGCTCCCCTGTAGCATCATGTTCGTTTTCCACTGTAGCAAGATGTTGGCGTCTGCGTGGTGCGTGGAGCTTCCTCTTCAGCTGCGTCAAGTCTCCTGGTGGGTCAGCGTCTGCTCCACTGTAGCTCTTTGTTGCTCCTCTGTGCAGTGCGTTGTTTTTGTTTTCTCATTATCTTACAACAAGATTAACATTATTCCATATACCACCAACTCTAACTTAAAACCTCCAAACGTTACTCCTCAGTCCACGCACACCTTCTTCTTTTTTTCTCAGTTCACTCACACTCCCCTCTCACGTTTTTCACCAATTCACTCACTCTCAACAGCTCCTCCAATCCCTCCTTTTTTTCTCTAGTTTATGCACACTCCTCAGTCCACGTTATTTTCCTTCAAACCACACACCTCAGCAGCTTACGTTATTTCCTCTCTTTTTTTCAATTCACGCACACTCCAGTTCACTCACAGCCCCCAGTTCACGCACACCCTCTTCTTTTTTTCTCAGTTCACTCACACTCCCCTCTCATGTTTTTCACCAATTCACTCACTCTCAGCAGCTCCTCCAGTCCCTCCTTTTTTTTTGGCTGCCCTTATGTGTAATGTTGAGAGCTCCAATGTCAAATGAGTGGAGAGTAATCTTGAGTAAATGGAGTCCCTCTTTCAATGATTTTCGTTTTTTTGTCCCTTGGTTTGTAACGTGTGAGCTCCCATGTAGAGTGAGTGCTTGGTGGGTTCAAAATTGCTGCTAGAGTCACGTTGGTGGAGCCTCCATCTTCTGCGTGATTGGCCCTCTCCACAGCTGCCAAAATTCCCCCTAATGTGCGTCAATCCTCCTGCGTTGTTCTCCTCTTGCTCACCTCCTTGTCTTTGCTGCCACGTTCTTGTAGCCTTCTTTTGGTGTAGCTGTCACGTGTC
>JANVCQ010082100.1:0-27130 GCA_025531925.1 Erythroxylum plowmanianum
TCTACAAATTTCATGAAGACCTTGAAGACAGATTCTATCGTTTGAAGGATCGAAAATGGAATAGAAGATAGGCCATGAGGAAAAATAGAAGAAACAAAACATAGAAGATAGCAAAAGACAAAAGAAGTTCATAAAAAGTAACCCAGAAGAAGTTTATAAACAGTAACCTAGAATAAGTAAAAGACAGAATAAACGAAAAACACAAAACACAGAAGAAGAAAAACCCATAAGGAACAAAACCCAGAAGAAAACATGTCAACAAAACACAAAAGAAGACGCGTCATCAAAACACAGAAGAAGTAAAACCCAAAAGGAACAAAACCTAGAAGAAGACACGTCAACAAAACACAGAAGAAGACGCGTTAGCAAAACACAGAAGAAGACTCGTCAACAAAACACAGAAGAAGTAAAACCCAGAAGGAACAAAACCCAGAAGAAGACACGTCAACAAAACATTGAAGAAGATGCGTCAACAAATCACAGAAGAAGACGCGTCAACAAAACACAGAAGAAGTTAAACCCAGAAGGAACAAAACCTAGAAGAAGACACATCAACAAAACACAGAAGAAGCCACGTCAGCAAAACATAGAAGAAGACGCGTCAACAAAACACAGATGATAGCAAAACACAGACGATACAAAATATAGACGATAGCAAAACACAGACGATACAAAACACAGACGATAGCAAAACACAAACAATACAAAACACAGAAAGAGATGAAGTCATCACAAAGAAAACCCAGAAGGAGTTGACGTCATCACAGAAGAAGCAAAACATAGAAGAAGCGAAAAGACAGAAGATACATCTTCCTTTACAAGGACCATAACTTTCAGCATAGAAGTCCAAAAATTTCATACTATATATCGTTGGAAAGCTAAAAGAAAGATCTAGTCTTCATAAGAAATGTAGCCATATGTTTCTAGTTTAATCCAAATCAAGAATTGTCTCGTTTGGATAACTAGAGAAAATGTTGTGGCTAAAAGACGGAAGCATACGTCGTGAATATTTTCCAGATCAACCACCCATTTTATTTCACAATCTTTCCTTAACCCACTCATACCAAGACCACCTTTTCTACTTCATTTACTCCTCATTCTCAACTCCATCTCAAATTAATTCATCCAAAGAAAAATATATAGTCCATGATTAATCATGAACACCAACAACAGAACATACACATATGTACATATTCTTCATCAACTTACTATACAAATTCAACTTCGTTTTTGCTTTCATTCTACTTATAACTTTCACCTTAATTTTTCTCACTTCAAAATCTTTTATCCCCCAGAAACTCCAAAGCAAAACTTGGACATATCCACATTTCTCATTCACTATTTTACCCTTGCCTATCATTTCTGGGTTCAAGAATTTTCATTCATTTATTCTTTACTCATGACTAATCACCAAAATTTCTTATTTTTAGTTCTAACTTCTAAGAAACGTTTGGGGTCCAACAGAAACAGATGTGCTAATACATTGGCAACATTTTCTCTAAGCCAACCTCTTGGACTACATATTTTAGAGTCTCCGCTTGATTGTGTCAAGAACCTACTGTCGTAGGACAACATGGGAGTGTCATTGCCTCGTAGTATTGTAGAATTCTGAGTTGGGCATGCCATGTTTTCCCCTTGATAAAAAAAAAAGAAACAAGAAACCATTACATGTTTTCTAGTGATAATATTTACACCGGCCTTTTTTTTGGTTAATCTGATAGCCTTTTATCGTCTCTTTTTTCTCTTTCGCAAGTCCAATGATTAATGTTACAAATCCTTCAAATTTCGTGGATTAATATGACAAACGCATGCAATAAGAGAATCATTACCTATGTTCTAAATATGGTTGTATTCTTGTTAGGAAAGTAAAAAGAATAAAGTACTTGTTTAGTAGACATTACGTAGCGCCTGTCTATTTCAGCTTTTGGAGGATGAATAAGCACTTTTTTTCACCGCAAAAGTTGCTTTTAAGAAAAACGAGTGTTTGGCTGTAAAATTCAAAAGCACTTTTTTCATAGAAATGACTTTTTTGGAAGCTAAAATACAGTTTTTTAAGAAGTTCAAATTTTGAGCTTTCAAAAAATCATTTTTTCAAGTATATTTTCAGATCAATTAATGAACCTATTTTTTAATCCTCTTTATCCTTATGTTTTTACATATAATTCCCACAATACCCACAAACACATCTTCACATTTATTTTGAGATTTATATAATATTATTTGACTTTTTATATATGTTTTAATATTTATTTTTATAATAGTTTTACTTATATTATAATCCATATAAAAGATTTAGTTAGATATATTTTTCATTTATGTTTCATATTATTTAAAATTATATAATAATTAATATATTATGCTTTGCATATTGTTTAATATATTTTAAATAATATTTATATGCATAAGTAATTTTTATTACAAAATAAAATATAGTTAAAATTAAAAGTACTTTATATTTTAATATTGCCAAAGAATCTATTATATGAAGCTCTTTTGAAAAAGCTCTTTTTAAAATGACAGTCAAACTGTTAACTGTCTTCTTAGAAAAGCTCTTCGTAGAAGAGTTCTACTGACAGAAGCTCTACTGATATAAGCTCATTCAAGCAGGCATTTGTTTGGATGAGCTTATATCAGTAGAGTTTTTAGCAGTAGAACTTTTATCAGTAGAGCTTTTCTAAAAAGAGTTTTTCTAAGAAGTCAGTTGACTGTTTGACTATTATTTAAAAAAACTTTTTTGAAAGAGCTTCATACAATAGACTGTTTGACAATATAAAAATAAAAAGCACTTTTAATTTTAACTATATTTTATTTTGTAATAAAAATTATTAATGCATATAAATATTATTTAAAATATGTTAAACAATATGCAAACTATAATATATTAATTATTATATAATTTTAAACCATATAAAATATAAATAAAAGTATATTTAACAAAATTTTTTATATGGATTATAATATAAGTAAAACTAATATTAAAAATAAATATTAAAACATATAAATAGTCAAATAATATTATATAAATCTCAAAATAAACTTGAAAATGTGTTTGTGGGTATTGTAGGAATTATGTGTAAAACATAAAGATAAAAGGAACAAAAAATAGGTTCATTAATTGATCTGAAAAATCTACTTGAAAAGTATTTTTTTGAAAAGCTCCAAATTTGAGCTTCTCAAAAAGCTGTATTTCAGCTTTCAAAAAAGCTATTTCTATGACAAAAGTACTTTTGGATTTTACAACCAAACACTCAGTTTTATTAAAAATAGCTTTTGCAGTGAAAAAAATACTTATTCACTCTCCAAAAACTGAACCAAACAGGCTCTTAATATGAATATTGGTCATATTCTATATGCAAGTGTCCTCGTTTCTAATGCCCTAAAAATGTTTGCAATAAATTTGGAGTTGTGACTATTTATGGTTCCAACTCCCAACTTCCTCCGTGTCAGACGAATTGTAAATTGTCAAGATATCAAAGAAATTTCTTTTTTTCAAATTAAAACTTGCGCCAATCGAAAGAATAATTTATTAGTAAGTTAGCATTAAAGAATTAATGATCTTTTAACCTGACTTATAAGGTGTATTAAATTCATGATGACAAGATACAGGATTTGGTAAGGTAGTCTAAGCATGTTAAGAGTTTCCTTCATTGTGGAGACTAAGAATCTAAACAGTTAAAAACTGTATTAAATAAATGGAAATCGATACAACTCAATATGTATTTATTTCCATACGAATAATTCCTTCAATGGAAAGTTGACAAAGAAAAGCAAAGTAGTCGTAAACTCTATAGAGTGAGCGAATTATATTTGTTCCATGTCTTCCTCATAAAAAGTCATCACTTGCCCATAATGATAGAAAAAGAAAACAGAAGCGTTGGACCGAAACTTGAAAAGCAAAGTGGGTGTGGAGCATCATCTTGAAAGGGATTCAACGGCCTATGAATAGTTGAGAGAAACTTGCTTACTAAATTAGGCCTCACAATGGGAAAATGGATTCTCAAAACCATCGACGAGTCCAAATCAACATAGTTCACATACGTTTACTCTCTCTCAAGTTTCTGCTTACAATAAATTTAAGCAAGTTTTTGGTTCGATTCTTCGTCAGTTTTAAAGGTAGAGTGGTCTTGTTTTTAGTTTTAATCACACAAGGACAAAAACACAAAATCTACATGTATACATTCGAAGCTAACATGCCTTGCGATCATTTTATTCTGCGATATATATATTTAAAACATATTCCCAGTTTTGCTTTGTCCAATGTAATTAACAATTTCAAAGTTGCATGACTTGCGGTCAAATTAAGGATAAATCCTTCAAAAAATGTAAATAATCTTATAATTGTTCAGTGGAAGCCATTTAACATTTAAATTAATATGTCCAATAAAGAGGTTCATATTATTTGAAGAAAGAAAAGAATAAATTCAGAAGTGTCTCCGAAATCTGTCACAAGCTTCGTGTATATAATTTTCTTGAAAAATAAAAGAATATATTTCTAAAGAGATTAGTTGAGCTCATTGTTGAACACTTGTCCTACAAATGTTACAATGCCTTTTTTTCTTCGTGTACATTTTTTTTACATAAAAACAAATCATTATCAATATGAGAATAGATCATCATCGTTACAACTTTTACATGAAAACGTTCAAAACGTACATGTGAAATCCAGGCATTTCACACAATACTATAATTAATCATAGATATATTGAAAGCGAACATCATATTTAATTGTAATTTTGCTATTAAAATTGAATTTGAAGCATTTTTCTTATTCACAAACGAGCTGAAATTTGTGATTACAACCTCCGATCATGTAAGACTGCAAAAGTTCAATCAAGGATGCATCTTCTATACGTTTTGATTTAAAAAATGAGTTAAATTTTGTTGTCAAGCAATTTATTTGCGGCAATGTTTACCTCTTACCAAGATTTCGAGCGTCTATTTTCTGGATTTAAGGATTATTCACCAATATGGATTGTTGATCTATTTCAAAATTTATTTTCTTGTTTGTATCATCATGCATATTAATTAAGATACTTAACTTGAAAGTAACCTGCCAATGTTACCAGCCATGAAAACAGTTCTTGCTAGATTTGTACGGATAAGTAGTTTAATTGATACTCATTAAAAGCATTATTTGGGGTCAAGTGGCAAATAAGACTAATTAAAAATTTAATTAAAATTAGAAATTTATTTTAATTAAATTACTAAAAGGTCCAAACCCTATTATAAATAGACTTAGTTCTAAAAAAACCACAACTTCTTTCATACCTCTCTCTACACTTATAGAGTTCTTTCAACTAATTCATATAGATATTCTTAGAGGCTAGACATGCATATATATAGTTACAGAGGTTGCAATGAATTTAAAATATGATTTGAGGAAAACGACGAACAAAGGATCAAGCTATATAATAAGGTATGATTTATATTTATGCTTATTACATTTATACATTAATCATGTAATAGAATTTAAATTGATATTGGCTTTCAAAAAAATCAAGCAAAAGTTTCGTTCTTATTCAACTGTTTGAGAGATTAGATCTTGCCCCAATTTTCAACAGATCTTCCCTTCATTTTTAAGTTCAATGTGAACCTCCTAACTTTAGTTGGATGATAGGGTTGGATAAATTAGGATGTGTGTGACATTTTTATTAAAAATACAAGAAAAAGGAAAAAAAAACTACTAATTGATATGAAAGTGTATGTCCATCTATACCTTATTAACATGTATATGACATTAATTTTTTGCATCTTCCAAAATTAATTTTTTTAAAAAAATTAAATGGAATTTTGATTAACTAGAATAAACCATACACATGGTTCATATACGGGTTGTCAACCCATATTAGGACAAATAGTGAGAATTAGGGCATTACAAAATAGTAGCCTATTACACTTGTTTGATAATTTCTTCGCAGTAGCTGAACTCATCCCCCATATACTCTCTATCTTGATGAATTTGCTTTGTAGGGCGTCTAATGATCAACCCATTCTTGTCAGATGCTTAATGATTTTTCATTAATGGCAATGGTGGTCTTCGGAAGCAAATTTGAGCCAATACTTCCAGTTCTTATGGAGTTTCAATTGATGCTCCAAAACTTTTTCATTATATATGATAGTTGAAGTTTGTCCTTGCAGAGAAAAAAATGCTCTCTAATTCTATAATGAACCCAATCCATCTCTAAATATACGCATGTTTCTTTCCTCCTATAAATTGTGTACAATGTAGCCAAAGACAAATAAAAGCATCAGATAATTGACAGCCCAATTTATAGGTGGTTGCCCCATCTGACATCCTTGTACTAGGTTTTTCCACAATCTGTTGGAAAACTCGCATTAGAAGAATATGTGAGTTGTGCTCTGCTGCTTTTTTGTATAGACTTCTATTGGGGATCATTAGAACTTTACTAAGTCTATCTAATGTTGGTGGTCTCCATTCGATTGCTTTCCATAGTAGAATATGCTTTCCCCACACCATATGTTGTACCAATTAATGATTGGATAAGTACCCGCCTAGAGTTCCATACAAGATTTATTAAGAGGATTTCCCATGCTCCATCTGTTATTGTTATTGTTGTCGTAGTTATTGTATGACATTGATAATTTTATTCCTACAGCAAAAGGCTTCTTCCACTGAGATATTAGGATTTAGTGTATGCCTTAGCTGAAGTAGATCTTGCAGATTGTAGCGGGTCTAGTAGATGTCCAACAATTTTCCCCCAAATTTTGTATCCTTGCAATTCATCACCACTTTGCCTCATGCGTCGCTATTCTTTCCTTTCACTTGATCATCGCTTTCATGGTGATTGAGGCAGTTTACTTCGGTTTAAAGGTCCAGATGTAGGATTGAAAGCTATGACTTATCTTTGATTTATTTCTAATATGTAAAACAGGATTTTCAATTTCAAAAAGGTGACAACTAGCGCTATCTATTTCATATCCAATATTCATTCATATAAAATATACAATATAAAATATAGGCCATATAAAAAAATCAAATTTGAAGTAACCCAAATAGGAAATGACAACGGATGTCATTCTCTCTATACAAGCACCAACTTTGAAGGCCCTTAAATATATATCTTGTAGCTTTATCATATTGTGATGAGTTAGAGTTTGCTTGTCATCATGCTGGCCATAAAAGCTTCTTAGACTTGCATCATAATCAAGTAGGTATTTTGGGAATTATTTTCCGCCAAAAATTTAAGTGCGACATCAAAGAAACAATAATTAGTGTCAAATTGTCAATAAACTACATCTGTTGGGAAATCAATAGTGGTCAAATCACAATGCAACCAAAAATTATTTTTATAATTTTCTATTAAGATCTCTTAATTTTATTCTTGAAAAAACAAATTAGAAACGAAATGGTAAAATTAAAACATATCTACTTAAACATTAGATATAACTTTTCTTCTTGAAGTGTCAACCATAAGTTATTCACTTATCTAGCCTTTGATGGTATCTATAAAATAGAGAAAAAGAATCAAATATTTTAAGAAAAAAAGACAAAAGTGCTAGCTTCCTAATGTCTTTTTCCATACATATAATTAAATTCAACTTTAATTATAATTACAATTTAATTTTAATAAAATCAAATATCTCATATTTGATTCTTAAAGTTTCTTAAACTTCACAATTAAGTCTAACTTAATTTAAATTGATTTTTCTCTTTTAAACTACTTTTTATATATGATCCATTAGGTTCTTAATATGTTGGCGATGATTATAAATTATAATTCCAATTTATAATTAAAAATAGATAAGTTTAAAGTCTTTTTATTTTATCTTTAATTTTCTAATTAAATAATATAATTATATATCAAGATTAACATTTAACAATATGTCATGACCACTTAGTTTGACTCAACCTGTGTATGGATGGTTATTATGTATATCTTAATAATTTTGTCATTTAACGTTTCAATTAGATATAGAGAGTATGAAATCAGTGTCTAATATACTTAAATTCAATCATGTTTGCTCTTGCTAATTAGTAACTAATTTATAATGATATTTGAAAACAATTTTCAAATGTTAATTCACTTTAGTGATTTCCTTAATTTACTACTAATTGAGAACAATATATTATTCTAATTGCTTTAAGGCAACGAATCATCTATTGACTTACTTAAATATCTTCGTATAGTTTATCTTATATCTAATTACTACCGAGTAAGCTATTCTAAATAGAATAGGTCATAAGTTGCAAAATTCTAAGATAAAATACCTTATTAATCTTAAGTTTAAGGATAAATTATAAACCATGATAACGAGAGCAAGCCTTAGAGCAATTGCTAAGGTCCTTTGTGACCAGAAGGTCATGAGTTTGAGTCACGAAAATAACCTCTTTATAAAATACAAACAAAAGGCTGTATATGATTGATGACCCTCGCTCGACCCTCATAAAGCAGGGAGCCTTATGCATTGAGGTTTAAAAGAAAAAAATAAAATGAGGAAAATATAGACATAAGTAATATTTCATTCGAGATACTTATGGTTAAGCCAATTCAGTGAACTTAATCTCTAATAAACACACATAAGTTTGTTTAAGTATCTCTACATTTTAGTTTATAAGATTGGCTACTTCCGTCATAAGGAAAAAAACACAACGTGTACTAGTCTTTTTGCATTATTAATGTCTAATTTTAATAAAGTAATAACTAGAGATAATTTAGGAATAATACGTAAATGCAATACAAATCTCATAATTATAATTTAATCATTTTTTAATTTAAGAATAAGTTATCGGACTGTTGGCATCATTTTTTAATGACAGATACTAAGGGTTAGGTAACTTGTCCTGTAAGGATCAATTGCCATAAACTCCTACGCTTTTCTGTGAAATATTTTATGTTTGGGGTATTAACTTTATGGGACCTTTCCCTCCGTCTTTTGGCTTTACATATATATTACTTCCAATCAATTATATTTCTAAAGGCTTGGAAACCAAAGCAACTAGAACTAATAATGCAAAGGTTGTGGCAGATTTTGTTAAGGATAACATTCTTTCTAGGTTTGAGGTACCAAAAGCAATCATTAGCGATAGAGGAACCCACTTTTGCAACAGGGTGATGGAGACAATGTTCCAAAATATGGCATCATGCATAAGGTTTCCACTGCTTGCCACCCCCAAACCAACGAGCAAGATGAAGTCTCGAATCAAGAAATCAAGTTGATCTTAGAGAAAACTGTTCAACCCAATAGGAAGGATTGGAGTGTAAGATTAGATGATGCATTAAAGGCCTATAGAACAACTTACAAAACACCAACTGAGAAGTCTATGCAACATGAATTTGGATGATGCGGGTATGCATAGTTATAGCTACAAGAGTTGGAGGAGATGAGGAATGACTCCTACCACAATGCAATGATATATAAGAAGAAGACGACGACTTTTCATAATAAGATGATTTCAAGGAAAAGTTTCATTGTGGGTTAGAAAGTTCTTTTATATCACTCCAGACTCAAATTATTCCTAAGTAAGTTGCGCTCCCATTGGGTTACTCCGTTTGTTATTACTCATGTTTTTCCTTTTGGTGCAGTAGAGATATTGTTGGACCCCAAACTTTTCTTAGAAGATTAGAACTATTAAATGAGAAATTTTGGTGGTTAGTCATGAGTAAATAATAAATGAATGAAAATTCTTAAACCAAGAAATGGTAGGCAAGAGTCAAGTAGTGAATGAAAAATATGGATAGATTCATATTTTGCTTTGGTGTTTTTGATGGATAAGAGATTTTGAAATGAGAAGAATTAAGGTGAAAGTTAAAAGTAAAATGAAAGCAAAAATGAAGTTGAATTTGTGTAGTAAGTTGATGAAGAATATATATGTGTGTGTATGCTCTGTTATTAGTATTCATGATTAATCATGGACTATACTTTCTTATGGATGATATTGATTTGAAATGGAGTTGAGAATGAGGAGTAAATGAAGTAGAAAAGTTGATCTTGGTATGAGTTGTGTTAAGAAAAGATTGTGAAACAAAATGGGTGGTTGATCTGGAAAATATTCATGGAGTATGTCTCAGTCTTTTAGCCATAACTTTTTTCTCTAGTTATCCAAACGAGATGATTCTTAATTTGGATTAAACTAGAAACATATGGCTACATTTCTTATGAAGACATCTAATTTAAATTTTATCTTTAAAAATCTCAAAATTTTTTATGAAGTTGAGAACTGGGTGCAGTACATTGGTGGATGAAAGTAAAGTTCGTTCGTGGTATGACTTCAGGAGGAAATCTGGATTGATCTAGGCTAAATTAGACCTAGTGGCCTTCTAGAAAGTTGTAGGTCTTTCTTTCAGCTTCCAACGATAGATAGTAGGGAATTTGTGGACCTTTGGATCGAAATTTATGGTCCTTAGAAAAGGAAAATGTTTAGGAGTATAAAGATGTATCGTTTGTAAAGACACTTTGTCTGTGATGACATCATATCATCTGTTATGATGTCATTCGTCTTAAGACTTTTGCTTTGTTTGTCTTTCGCTTCATCTTAAGCATTGCATCGTCTTAAGTTGACTTTCTTCATCTTAAGTTGACTCCGCATTCGTCTGCTTTTGGCCATTCATCTGTTTTTGGCCATTCGTCTGCCTTTGACCATTCGTTTGTTTATTCCATTCGTTTGCTTTGTCATTCATCTACTTTTTAGCATTCATATACTTTTGGCCATTTGTCTGCTTTCTTCATTCGTCTACCTTTTGTCATTCGTCTGCCTTTGGCCATTCGTCTGCTTTGTCATTCGTTTGCTTTTTAGCATTCGTCTGCTTTTGGCCATTCGTCTGTTTTGGCCATTCGTCTGCCTTTGGCTATTCGTCTACTTTCTTCATTTGTCTCCCTTTTTCCATTCGTCTATCTTTGGCCATTCTTCTGCTTATTCCATTCGTCTACTTTGTCATTCGTATGCTTTTGGCCATTCGTCTGCCTTTGGTTATTCGTCTGCTTTCTTCATTCGTCTGCCTTTTCCCATTCGTCTACCTTTAGCCATTCGTCTGCTTATTCCATTCATCTGCTTTGTCATTCGTTTGCTTTTTAGCATTCATCTGTTTTGGCCATTTGTCTGTTTTGACTATTCGTATGCCTTGACTATTCGTCTGCTTTCTTCATTTGTTTGCCTTTTTCCATTCATTTGCCTTGGCCATTCATCTGTTTATTCCATTCTTCTTCTTTTTCATTCGTCTGCTTTTAGCCATTCGTTTATTTTGGCCATTTGTCTGCCTTTGGTTATTCGTCTATTTTCTTCATTCGTCTGCCTTTTTCCATTCGTCTGTCTTTGGCCATTCGTCTGCTTAATCCATTCGTTTGCTTTGTCATTCGTATGCTTTTTAGCATTCGTCTTCTTTTGGCCATTCGTCTGTTTTGGCCATTCGTCTGCTTTCTTCATTCGTCTGCCTTTTCCCAATCATCTTCCTTTGACCATTTGTCTGCTTATTCCATTTGTCTTCTTTGTCATTCGTTTTCTTTTTAGCATTCATTTGTTTTTGGCTATTCGTCTATTTTGGCCATTCGTCTGCCTTTGGCTATTTGTCTGCCTTTTTTCATTCATCTGCCTTTGTCCATTTGTCTGCTTATTCCATTTGTCTGCTTTGTCATTCATCTACTTTTCAGCATTCGTCTGCTTTTGGTCATTTGCCTATTTTGACCATTCGTTTGCCTTTGGCTATTCGTCTGCTTTCCTCAGTCATCTGCCCTTTTCCATTCGTCTGTCTTTGGTCATTCGCCTGCTTATTCCATTCGTCTGCTTTATCACTTGTCTGCTTTTTAGCATTCGTCTGCTTTTGGCCATTTGTCTATTTTGGCCATTTGTATGCCTTTGGCTATTCTTCTGCTTTCTTCATTTGTTTGACTTTTTCCATTTGTCTGCCTTTGGCCATTTATCTGCTTATTCCATTCGTCTGCTTTGTCACTCATCTGTTTTTAGCATTCGTCTGCTTTTTGGCATTCGTCTGCCTTGTTTCATCTGCTTCATCTATTTTCTTTGTCTGCCTTGTTTCATCTGCTTCGTCTACTTTGGTTCGACTGCTTTGATTCGTCTACCTTGTTTTTTCTGCTTTGCTTTGTTTGTTTTTTAGTTTGTCTACTTTTTGAATAGTTTCACCTAATCCGATTATCTGCTCCACTTTTGACCCTTCAGACGATAGAATTTGTCTTCAAGGTCTTCATAAAAGTTGTAGATGTTGAAGTCCTCTTTTAAATCCTCCTATCATGATCTTAGTCCGACATCCCTTGTGATAGTTATACAAATTTGTCCCGAGATAGGTTCAATATGATGGAGGACAAAAACCTTGTTTGATGCTTTCGATCATAACTTTGTTCTCCAACCTCCAAATGAAGTGATACTTGAACTAATAGTTTCTTAACACATTCTGTCCCTCCATATAATTTGAGTGCATCTAGTATTGATTTGAGAAAGATGAATTGAACCAAGGTAAGGGTATCGGTTGGAAAAATATAAAAGGGAGGAATTTAAGTATAGTGTACTGTTTCAATATAAGAACATTCCAAAAATGTTTAGGGCAATACTTTGAGAGTTTTGAACCAAATTGAATGATTTTGGTGGCATTAAAAACTTAAGACAATGGGGAACATTTGTCTAGAAGAAAGTGTTATGTCAGAATGTTCAAGGGTACTTTTGGCATGGCACTTAAGCATAAAGACATAGGCATAAATGGAAGGGCAAATAGAACATTTCTCGATCATTAAGGGCATAATTGGAAGAAGAAGTGTTGTTTTGCATTTTACGAAGAAAGAAGAACAAAAATTGAAGAGAAAAAGAGAGAGTGTCATGAAGAAGAGAGAGAAATACGAAGAGAAGAAGAGAAGGAGAGAAAGAAGAGAAAACAAGCTAAGGTTTAACTTTTTCTTAGTCTTCAAAAGAGATTTTGGAGTTGTTCAAGAAGGGAAACAAGTAGAGGAAGAGAAGAGCTTCCCTTTGAGCTAAGGATCCTTGAATTTGGTAAAGAATGAAGGTAAGATCATTTTGAAACTTTTGGATTTTTCAAAGGATTTTAGTTCATGGAATTTAGAAAATGCTTGGGTTTAAATATTCTAGAACCAATTTTAGTGATTATGCTTGAGAGATTTTCAATTGAAAACCCTATTAAGTGAAATTTTTTTGTTATTGTATAAAGGGATCAAAGAGGCAAGAGGAACAAGAGAAGAGGTATTTTTTAGCAAGTCTATAAGCAAAGAAATCAAGGTGGGTTACATGTTTATAATAGAGTAAATAAGCCACTAATGTTTTCTTTGAATCAAATAAGTTTAATGATTTCAATTGCATTATAAATGTTGCATTTATTGCTTTTGAATGATTTGAGAAATTTCAATATGTTGTTTTATGAATTGTGTGATGAATTATGAAAAGGCTTAAAAGTGATCTTTTTGAAAAGATATCATGTTTATGAAAAATCAAGTTTTGGAAAATTACCAATTTGGGCAATATGCTTACAAAATATGAAATACATGTTATGTTGGTTTGGTTTGGTCCATTCTGCTGTCAAGAGCACTTCGACTAAAGGCTTCTTCTGCCTGCCCGCTAGTGGCATGGAATTCTTTCATAGACTCTAATAAGTTCACGGCTACTCAAGACCATTATGTGGGATTGCGTTAGTACGTTCTGTTCACGGTTACATAGGACCCTTTTGGAAGATGTGTAGTACGTTCTATTTATGGATCTCCCAAACCATTCTGATACGCTTATGTGTTTATGTTATGTGAACAAGTTTGATGCATTCATGTTTTGTAGTTTGAGATTTTGACTACATGATGAGAATTTTTAGAAACAAGTGCTTTATGAACTCAATGAGAATTTTCTATGACAACTAAACGTTTTCAACAGTTTTTGCTTATTTTTCTTTTATAAACTGTTACCCATGAGCTGTCAAGCTCACCCCCTTTCTGTCCCATCTTTAGGTGATAGTTAAGAGATCAAGTGATCAAGAGCCTAAGGGAACTTCCGCAAATTTGCTATTTTTGTATTTTGTAATAAGCCAATGGTGTGGCTTTTGATATGTAAATAAAGTTTTTCAAACTCTGTTGCTTTAGAAATGAAATGATAGATTGAAGTAGTTAAGTTATGTATGTTCATATTGACTTCCTCGTAATAGGGTTGAGTTGAAGTAATAAGTTTGTTTTGATGTTTGATTGTCATGGGCACGCCACCCTTATGGGATGACGAAATCGATGATGGTTAAGGAGACTTCATTGGAATAAGTTTAGTGATTATGGTTCCAAATATGTTGGGCTCTGAAATCACGTTCGGGGTTCCTAACAAATATGGAGTCTGAAAACTGACAAGACATTGAGAGTGACTCACCATTTGAAGTCATATTATGAAGGCTTCCAAACGGAGGATTTAGAAGTGATGGTGCTAGAAGATATGACCAGTGTCACTTGATGAAAGCAATAGGGAGTCAAGCCAATGACAATAAACAAAGGTGCTATTTAGGAGGCAACCCAATAAAAGTCAATTTCTGTTTATTTAAATTCTCATATTTACTATTTTCGTTAAATGCTCCAATTCTTGCATTTGATGTTACTTTGGGGACAATGTAAGTTTTAAGTGTGAGGGTGGGGATCTTAGTTTTTATGCATGTTTTTGAGTTTAATTGTTGCTTATGTGGCTTCTTAAGTAGTTTTCAAAATCAAAAAAACAAAATAAAAATTTTCTTATTTCCTATTGCTTTTAAGATTATATAGTCATAGTTAGAGTGAGAATTGACTAGAAAAATTCATAGCAACTTTAGCATGTACTTTTTCTTTTATGATTGGTCAATGAGCATTATCCTTATAAGAGTGGTGATTAGTGGTAGAAAAAACTAGTGTGATTTTGAGTCGAATTAGACAGACACATCCATATTAGTCTCACTATCTTTTATTGTGAGTGACTTTCATGACATGTACATCTTAACTTTGCTTTAATTTTCTATTCAAGACTACATTTTTATCACATACACTGTCATGAAAATGGTTAGGCATTACTTGTTGTTTACGAGCTACATTAGTTAAATAACCTACCCATTTATATGAATTTTCCTTTGTTAACAACCTTGGAACTTTATTAGCCTTTGTTTTGTATAAACCATATTATATGCTTTTAAACCTAACCAAATGTCTTACCTAAGCCTTAAAGCTAGTGGAGCATTCTTTGATTATTGATGATTATGGATGTATAAAAGTATAAAGGGTGTGCATACGTGTGAGATTGTTATTATTATTGGGATGTTATTTTATGTCATGTTAATGGAATTCCCATGTTGATGTATTTCTTTCAAATTTTAAGTGAAAAGAAAGAAAAAAGGAAAAGGAAAAGAGAAGAAAAATAAAAAAAAATATTTGAATAAAAATATAAAGGAGGAAATGCACCTATTTTGCAAAGTTATTTATGATCAACCTTTCCTCCTAAAGTTGTATTGAATGGGTGGTTTGAATATATTACATATAAGGAAGAAGTTGTTTCAGATGGAGCACTCTTTGTGATATGTTCATATGGTATGGTGTAATAGCTGAATTGAGTTGTGAAATATAATTGTTGCATTCATCATAGCTGATAGTACCCAATTTTCAATGAATGTTAACTTATGCACTTGATACCTCATTAAGTGTTACTTTTGCTTCACTAGCTTGATGACTTTTATGCCATTTTACCCAAAATACATCTCACCTTACCCTTGCCTACATTACAACCCTAGAAAATTACTTTGATTCATAATTAAGCATGTGACTTTTAGTAGTGGAAAAATGAAATAATATGCAAAGTTGTGGATTGTTATGATCATGAATGGTGTTTGAGTGTACCCGTGGAAATATCTTACTTAAACACCCTTTGTCCAAGTCTACCTTTAAATTACTCAGTTTCTAAGGGTGATGAATGCTAATTGATCATAAGTAGAAGCTTTGAATGTTGAATTATTGCTATAGGTTTTGAAAGTCATTCATCTTTACTTATGATTATCTATTCTTAGGAAATGTGAAAAATGAGTAAGAGTTTTGGATTGTGATTTTGATTTTGATTTTGACGATTTGCCTGAGGACGGTCAAAAGTTAAGTGTGGGGAAACTTAATATGTGCTTAAATGTTGATTCATTGGATTTACTACACTTAGTGATTAATGCCTTGAAATACTTAAGATACTCACTTTAGCTTAATTTGATTTTGGGTATATTTCGGAAGTAAAAGAGCTAAAGTGACCCAAAAGCATATTCATTGAAACCATCTTCTCAATTTCCACACTCTATTGATTCATAGAGCAAGAAGAAGAAGAGGATTGAAAGAAGAAGAGACAAAATATAATGTAAAGTAAAGAACAAAAGAAGAAGTGTCTTACGAAATGATCATGAGAGGTCTCTCACAGCTGTGGCCCTCTCATAGCTTCTGTCACAACCATGACAACCCTTGACACACACACACACTCATGTCACACCCATGAGTCCATTCTCACGGGCATGAGAAGGGACAGTTGTCCCATTTAAACCTAGTTTTAAACTATAAAGAGTAATGTTTTTACGGTAAAAAGAACTCTATGGGGACATAAGCGAAACTCTCATTTTTCTTCATTTTCTCTTCATCTATCAACACCAACAGAAGTGATGATGGTTAATGCTTGGAGCTTGAAGGAGAAGATGAAAGGCTAACTTCCTGATGTCAGTTTGGAGGTGCAATCGACACCGTGGAGCACATTAAGCATAATATCATTGTGTACAGTTTTCTTTCCCTCTTTTTGGATTATTTATGTTATCTTGAGATTAATTATTGGGTATTGTGTAAGAATACTTTTGATTCTCTATTGAATCATTTTTCATGAAAACCCATTGCTAGAACTTGAATGCGATACGCAATATTCATTTTAAAACGTATATGGTAACTAATGGTGTTGAACCGTTAGGGATAATGTAGTATAAGTTACATAATCCGAGCTTGTGTGATTATTGCTTAGATTGGTCTGTTTTTCTCGCTTATAATGCGTCTGTCAGGATAAACTTAGAGAGCTTATTTTAGGTTTCTCGATAGTTAGGGTTGATTAAAGAGCTTGTTTTAACTAAATATGACCTCAGGAAAACTGGGATTAACAAAGCTTGTTGATAGTTCATGAACAATAGTTCAGAAAGAGGTATGAGGATGATAATGCAGTGATATATGTTAAAATGTGCATAGGCTGAGATTAAACCAAAAAACTGAGTTTTACACACATTTATCACTCGTCATTTTTAACTATTTTTGATAAATTGCTTGTGTTAGTTTAATTTTATTTTGTATCTTAATTGAATCTACCCATAACCCCCTATTTTATTTCTTTTACATTAATTATTTTCATTACAGAAATTAACCAAACATTCCATGTGGATATGATCTCGACTCACCACAACTACAAATTTTAGTGTGCAAAATTAGGTAATTTTGCAGTGCACTCAACACATGCTATCAAAAAGCAACATATTTTCCTATATTGATTAATCATCCTCTTGATAACAATTATATATTTCATATATATATACTAGATTTAAACAAGTATAGTTAATGGTAACTATAGCCAGTATATTTCTACATAACATGCCATTCACTAAACCCAGTCTAACTTAGACATGATTCTAGTAAGTCCTAGAATCCTTCGAGAATTTGAAATCTACCAAAAATGTGTTTCTATGTAAAGTTGTCTACCACAAGCATAACTTGAGACGTGTATTTCGTTGTTTCTTTGCATAATATAGACATGGGCTTTGACATACTTGTGTCCTAAGTCGCAGATCTTTCTACTTCTTTACTTGTGGACATGGGTTCAAACAAACTCATGTCCAAAAATGTAACTTTTTTTAGAAAGATTTTCACCATACTAACATGCCCATGTTCTAACCTATGCCTTTTCCTTTGATTTTTAGAGAAGAATATGCCTTGACACACGATGTTATATGTTAGGATGTGTTCACCTAAAGTCTTCAAGAAACATTTATTTTTTGCCTTGCATGCCTATGTATATGGGCCATACATAATAATTCCCACCTTTGTAGATAATCTCTTTATAGATTGGGTTGTAGAGTCAAGTCCAACCAATGCTTAAACTTCTTTATGGTAATTGATTTTATCAATATGTTAGTTGCATTCTTTAAAATGAGAAACTTTTCCAACAAGATATACTCAAATGTAATTAACTACCTAATCTTGTAAAATATCACATATATGTTCTTATTCCTTACATGATACCTTTGATTCCTTGCCAAAGAATTGGCACTCTACCTATCATAGTACATTCAAACTCCACTTTAATTGATGTTGACTTTCTTGACTATTACTATAAGCCATAACGCTTCTTAGCAGCTTCAGCCACTATTATGTACTCTATTTCAGTTATATATAATGCAACCACATACTGAAACGTTGATTTTCATTAGATAGGCCCTTCTACAAAATAATATCATACCCTATATTAGATCTCATGTTATTCAAATCTCCTACATAGTGCAAATCTATATATAAAATAATTGATCACCTTGTTGACTGCTAAATACAATTCCATGGTTTTTTGTACCTACTAAGTACCTAAATATTCACTTCGCTACTTCCTAATGCTCTCTTCCAAGTTTTAGCATGTACTTATCAACTTGACTAATAACATGAGTTAAATATGACTTACTACAAATTATTACATACATTAAACATCCAACAATGCTGGCATATGATACCTTATACATATCAACAACCTACACATTTGTTTTTAGGCACTAATCTAGTAAAAGCCTAAAGTGATTTGCCAATACAGTATTAATAGTTTTAGCCTTACTCATTCTAAATTTGTCAAATACCTTCATAATGTACCTACCTTGAAATAGTCAAAATTTTCTAAAGCTTATATCCTTTCGAAACTTCATTTCTAGTAATTTCTTAGTAGTACCAAAATCTTAATCTCAAATCCCTTTTTCAATAACCTCTTTAGTTAGTTCATATCATGTGTACTCTTTTCAATAATCATCATATCATCCATATATATTAGCACAAAAATAAGTGATTCATCATCAAGGCTTTTAATGTATACAAGCAATCATACTCACATTTATTCTAGCAAATTTGGATCATGTAAGAGATATACATTTTGCATCATTATTGTGAAGACTGCTCCAACTTATATAAAGGCTTCTTCATTTTATACATCAAATGCTCCTTTCTAGGTTGATTAATCCCTTTGGGCTATTTTATATAAATTTTCTCCTCTAAGTAACCATAAAGAAAAGTTTTCATCAAATTCATCTTCTCTAAATGCATATCCAAACTTGCTACTAACACCATCAACATTATGATAGTAACTATATCTAACTACTTGAGAAAAGATTTTATAATAATCAATCTCCTTATATTGTATTTAGCCTTTTACTACTAATCAAAACCTTGAACTTTTCCTCTTCTTTTTCTACCATTGTTGGCTTTCTCTTACATACCCATCTGTAACTTATAAGCCTTTTCCCTTTAGGAACTTGTACTTACACCCATGTCCAATTCTTACGTAAGGATTTCACCTTCTCCACTATAGCTACCATCCATCTATTCTTCTCAAGATTTTCATAGTCTCTTAAAAAGTATTTGAATCTCCATTATTTATAATAGTGTGAAGGATATCAACTTTTTTTCAAACAATGTCTATTTGGTATAGTAATTATTGGTCTTTTCTATCTGTGGCTATATTGTTATATTGCACTTCCTTTGACCTTGTCCATAAACTAGAATTTCTAACCCCTTCAAAATCTATTCTAGGTTGTTTTAGTCCATTTGTATTTCTTTTCAACCGATACTACTTTCTACTATTACCAATAAAGAATCATTATCAGTTGTTTTAAATATTATAAATATGGTGTAGAACCAATAATTGTTTTTTAATTAATTTGTAAATTTTCATTAATATGCTTGGTAAATAACCTTTTAAAATTTATTAAACTACTTTAGAATTGTTGTACATTAAAGAAATGAAAATCAAGAAATTTATTTATTGTGTAATACACTCTAATTATGATAGATAATATTCTGGAGGATCCATAAAAGGCAATTTATTTTTGTTTGTTGTTTTTAATTTGTAAAAATTCTTATATTGATAAAATGTTGTAAATTAATTATATAAAATTATTAGTTAGGGTGTAGATTTAGTTTGATTTTAAAATACAAATTTATGATAAAAAATCATGATATTAAGACTCGAACTTGACATGAATGTGAACCCAAAATAAATTAACAAATTTTAATATGCTTAAAGTCATTTATTCACACATCCATATAGTTTAATTTTAAATTTTAACATGAAAGATTTAAAGTGTCCAATACTAAATATAAAGTAACTTCTAAAAAAGAATTGAATATAAAATGTTCAATCTGTTGAAACATCTAAGACTGGTCAAAACCATTAAACTATTAAAAAGGTTTAAATTATTGGCTTGGTTTGGTATGATTTTAACTTTATTCAAACCATAACATCAAACTAAATTATTATATATAATATACAAACATATACACACAAAAAAGTTGAATATAATTGGACCAAAATCTAAATTATTGTAAAGCATTTAATGACTTTGAATTCATTAAGTGTATTAACCTTACACAATCTTAAAATTAATATGTATATCCAATATTCTACATGCTTTATTAGACAAGTGAGCAATAATCTTTTCCTATCTAATATCTATAATTGAGAAAATACATGTATGACTTTTTTAAATAAAGGAAATAATAAAGATGTTCTCAAATTTTGTAAAGATTCGTATTTATAATTAATGTTTTATTTTTGATACTTGTTTATTAATATTTTGAATTAATTAAACTTTAATAATATTAATAATTATATAAAAATATTATTAACAATTTATAAATTATTAAACATCGGAGACAATATTATTTTTTATGTTATCATTTCAACTTTTGCGGTTATATTTTATTCAATAGAAAAAGTTGTGTCGATGAACAATGGGGGTTGCCAAGACAAGCGAAGACGTACGTGTAAGCGAAATGTTTAACGGAGCTAAAAATGGGAGAAAATTGTTTTCTTACTAGAACTTAGAAGATTGATATTCAATAAAATGGTTAAATTTATTTACTGTTACATTATAATAATAATAACAACATAAACTAGGAATCTTGTTTAGGTGTAGAATTTGAGAAAGTTTAGTAATATGTAACTTTACCTTAATTAATAGAGGGATTGTTTTTAAATGATTATTTATTATTATAATAAGATAAGAAAAAATGTATCATTTACTTATTTTTCTTTCTTTTATGATATTACGTGAAATATTTTTTTAATGTGCCATGAATTTATTTTGTGATTGTGATATATTGTCGTTCATATACTTGTCTTTGTCCGGAAATTCCCAGGCTTCTTATCGTCATTATGTATATAACTCCACGGGTACATAAACGGGGAACCCTCTATTCGTTTACGCCATCATCTCTTTTGTCATGAGTTACGTGACGGTCTGCACCGAACTATTCTTTCCCAGAGTACTACTGCACGCACTTTCTCTTCTGGGGTTCGTCACCAAAATCATCAACATGCTCTTTCGATTTCTGGGTCTACCAGATTTTTTAGAGTCCAACATTTCGAGGCCGGATGGTGCCATCAGCCACCACGCGCCGAAGTTTGATTCCGTCTCCGCCATCCTCATGCGCGAGATCCTCCCCGTGGTGCACTTCTCCGAACTTGTGGACCCCTCCGACAGCTGCACCGTCTGCTTGTACGAGTTCGAAGGGTCCGACGAGATCAGACGACTCACAAACTGCCAACACATCTTTCATCGGAGCTGTCTCGACCGTTGGATGTGTTACGACCACAAGACGTGCCCGGTTTGTAGGAGACCGCTAATACCTCATGATATGCAGGAGGCTTTGGGTGAGTGGTAGCCGCTTCTGGGTTTCTCAAGTTTTTGGGGAGCATTCTGCTATTGCTGGCATGCAGAGGGATAATTTAGATTTTACGTCATAATTGTGGAAACAAAAGGAAAGAGAAATTTTCTTCTTTGTTTTTTGTTTTTTTTGTTTTTTGATTTATGCGTGTGCATACTCAAAAAGGAGTATGCTCTGTGTTGTCGAACGTGTGGCTTGTTCTTTCACCTGAGAATTTCGTTCAATTAAGTTATGCTGAAGTTGACAGAGGTGACAATTGACCGTCACTCTTTCTTTTTCCTTTTTTGGCATTAGTTCTGTGGAACATTACCTTTATCTCTTACCATCGTAATTAAGGATCGAATGCGACATTATTATTGGATTTAGAAAAAACTGACTTAATGGTAGTGACAAGTATTATTTGTTTTTCCATCGTTCAAAGCCACATTAACGTTTGATCTATGTCTCTATTGTTCATTGGTTATATTTTACTTTTTGATTTTACGTGAACATGGTCAAGAGGTAAGATTCTTGTAGCTAGGTATATTTGGAGGTCATAACCAACCAGAAATGGGTGAATGTGAAGGTTCACTTTAACTAATGTTTCGTTAACTATAAGCGATTGATCTCAAGCACAACAGAAAAATTTATGGATGTTCTGTAGCTTCTTCAACTAATGATTAATTGACCACTTCTTAAACCATATTGTTCCATAATGGTAAGGTGGAGTTAAACTTAGGAGTATTTTATTCTTCTTCCATTTTCCGTACGTACCTATTTCATTTTTGTTTCCCCTTTTCCACAATTTATAATAATATTCACTTTAAAAGTAAAAATCTTAAAACAAGGAGATTTAGCCAAAAAACCTGAGCAAATTCTTCCAAAACATGAAGTGGAATTAGATAAACAAACAGATTTAACTTCTTATCAAATCTTCAGTTCGTTAATAAATCAGACGAGGATGGTAGCTTCTTTTCGATCTCTCGGATTATAGATCCGTCATTCTTGAATTACACGAGGATGGTAGCTTCTTTTCGATCTCTTGGATTATAGATCCGTCATTCTTGAATTGGAAATCCCTGTAGAAGTCGAACCGGTAAACTTAAGCAACTCTCAATTACCCACAAATGAAAATACATCTTGTGGAGTGGCGTCGTCCATTAAAGGTAAGATTACCACAACTTAAAGCTTCTTGATTTTGTCAAAAATCACAATTTACTACAAAGAAGTGTCAGATTTGTCCTCGTATTCTCCTATCAAAAGTTCTAAGCATGTAATAGCTTGTTTACGTCATTCCTTTGCTTCCCCTTGATTGAATTAACACGTAGGCTCTCTTCAGTCAAATAGCGCCAGTAACATTTCGGTAATTATTTCAGAAACAGCGAATAATTACATTACCCCTTAAGATCTGGATTGAATCAAATACTAAGTGGTGGAGAACGACTTGAAAACTTTTGATGTGACCGCCGCCAAACATTGTATTGAGACTATTAACAGCGGCATGTCAATTCCATGTTATAATTCAAAATGAACGAGTAATCTATCATACGAAAACACGGAAATTCAACCAAATCAACTTGACAACTCTAGAAGAACATGTGTAGCAGCTGAACTAATAAAGAAAGAAAAAACAGAGATTTAACAAGTTTTAGATCAAGACAATGTTTTCACATATTTAAGTATAAAATATAACACTTAGAAAGAGCGTCATATATTATGCTAATACTGTTAAATGTAATAATGAATTTTAATAATTAACTCAAGATAAACCATAAACCTATATAAACAATGATAATATAAAAATATACATGTTTTATTATCCATCTCTGCTTGAATAAATTGTTAAAAACCTCGAGTAAGTCCATCGATCTTTGAATAAGTTATTCAATTTTAAATCATTTTTAACAAAAATTGTTTAAAATTAAGTATACAAATTTTTTGCCACGTCTTTTTTAATACACGAAACGGTCTAACGAGTCATAGAAAATTGTATACTTGTGAAACTTATTTAAGCAGATGCAGAAATCCAATAATTAATTAATTATTTACATTAACCTTGTTGGGTTTTTCAAAGGCCTAATAAAGGTATCCTTTTTTTTCATTAGATCTCGACTCATTTGAATTAGATCTATTATTGAACCATTTCTTTATCTTTATACCATATCAAAGCTTAATTTTATTAACCTTAAATTTGAAAAATAATAATTAATAAATTTCAAATAGGAATAAAATTCTAACATTTTCTCCCTATTGGATAAGAGAATAAAAATAATATTGTATCTATCAACTTTCATAAACTATTTCATAAAAAGATAACTGAAGTCTTTCATTTAGTTCCGTAAGGTTTTCAATATTGGAAGATACCAAAAACTTGTGTTATATGTGACACATTTCTACTACAATCATGCATATTTAATAATATTACTAATATGAATGGGAAAATAGAATATGACAATCAGCAATATTACCTAGATAATTTATAATGTACTATGTTTACAAGAATCAATTTGTCTTAAATTTATGCTAAATTAAAATAAGGAAGTATGTTTTCTCGTACTATGTGTTAAACTACACCAGAGAAAGCTTTAACAAGATTAAAACTTATATTCCCTTATGTCCTAATAAAACCTTGTAATATTTCAACATACCTGAATGTGTCATGAGATATAGGATCAAGTTCAAACTGTATTATGCCTCATAACTTGTAATATGCTTAAGAATGATACCAATCTTAAGACTTTTACATATATTATGACAATGTAAAATAATATGTAGAACTAAGAACAAAACAATGATCATCATATATATATATAAACAATGTAGTTATAATACATGAAAACAAAATTGCATTCTAGAGTAAATATATAATTATCTCTAACTAACAATGTCAAAAAACTTCAAAATACCCATATTATATGTTGGGCATTGATTCTGAAACCTAACTCTTGCTCTGATACTACAATGATTGGATCCCGCTTCCAAAGTCCAACTTTCGGAGTCATAAAATGTGTGCTTATACTTGTTACAATGTATGGTTATTCCAATTAACCCTCATTAGTCATCCTCGGTTCATCTTCATTCTCTGATACTGTAAGCATTGGGCTCTATTCTTTGAATCATTCTTATACTGAAACAAATATTCTATGCTCTATTTCCACCCAGATATTAAACATCTTAGAGGCTGAATCAGAATTCGACCTCTTCATATAATTTGTAAATCTACGTCTCTAGTTTACTCTACAACAGAAATCATCTCAGTTGGAACCTTACAGATCCAGGAATATTCAAAATGCCGAAGCATAGTTAGTAAAATAACCTCAGTTCATACTATTCCAACAGATTTATTTAGATTTCTTTAATCAAAACCTTTTTCCATTCAATTTGGAATACTGAAAATTTTTGTGGATAGATAGCACAGTGTGTCAAGAATCCATTGCTTCAAGAATCACTTAATTTGGAGGTCGGGTTATGAAGTTATGGCCAAAAGAATCTACCATACTCATGTCCATAATCACTTTGTACCTATCTTGGAATAATTGTCATAACTTTCACTAGAGATTTCAGGTCAAGGTTTTCTTTAAATGATTTTGAAGAGGACTTCTAGATCTACAACTTTTATAAATACTTAGAAGGCAAATTATATCGTCTAGAGGGTTAAAAATGGGAGCAGACGGTAGGATCAAATGAACAATGCACCAGACGATATGACGTAACCACCAGACGATACATAATCACCAGACGAAGCGTCGTCCTCACCAAATGATACATTCTCACCAAATGAAGAGTCCTCACCAGACAATACGTCCTCACTAGACAATCCGTTGTCACCAGGTGATACGTCCTTACCAAACGATGCGTCCTCACTAGACGACAAATCATCACCAGACGATACGTCCTATACTTCTAAGCATCTCCACTTATAAGGACCATAACTTTTGACTCCGATATCCAAAAATTTCATACTTTATAGCATTGAAAAGCTAAAAAGACAAGCTACAAACCTATGAAGACAACTTTTCAAATTCATTCTAAATCAATCCATATTTTTCCCTAAAGTCAAAACCTGAATTTTTTCCTTATGGAACACCTAAAATTTTGCACTATGCAAACTTGGAATGTTCTGAACTTAACCATTCAGCTACGAAATTGACTCAATTATACTCTCAAATCTCAACTCATTTGTCTCATCACCTTCAACTACATCTGATCAGTCAAAATTCCTGTCTTCCTTTCCATAATGTCTCACTTGTGCATACATATATATATATCAACGATTTATGTTCCAAAATCATCAAGTCAAGTTGATTTCTTCTTCACGTATATCTAATTTCAACTCATATCATCCATGCACCATTCACATTTCATTAACATCAAAAAAATAAAATTTTACAAATCTTTAATGACATTCCAAGCCATATTACGTCATCGTCTCAAAATCTCAAATTCCAAAAGGTCCTTGAACAAATAAACTTCTTGCTTTCCCAAAATCAACTCAAACTACACAACAAGCAAATTTGGAGAAATGTTCTTAGGCTCTTGATCACTTAGTCTCTTAGCTATCACCGGAAGATGGGATAAAGGGGGGTGAGCTTGAAAGCTCTTAGGTAACAAGTTTATAACAAAGAATAAGCAAAATCGTTAGAATGTTTCTTGTCTTATAAAAATCAAAATGAATTCATTAAACGCTTTGTTCTCAAATTCTCAGTCAAATTCACAATTTTAGCTCCAAAACTCATAGAAAAAAAATATCATCACATCACCATATCATATACATTTAACCATCACGACAGAACACTCAACTTATGCAGCAAACTTGACAATTCAATGATGTAATGCACAAACAAATGGCTCAAGAATTTCGTAGAACGAAACGTAGAAACCAAAGTTTATACCGTAAAAAAACGAGTCCAATTTCTCAGGATCTCGTGGCCCCAAGCGGGCAGCTAGGAGAAGGCTATGGGTCGGCGTGCACGTGATTAACAAAACAGGTTCTTCTCTTGCCCAAACAAAAGCACATATTCATGCTCAAATCATTTGCTCATGTGTTCATACTTTCATGGTTTCATATCTTTTCATTCATACAAAATGCCATGACATATTCAAGGCATAACATGAATATTTCAAAACCATTTTCCATTTTATAATCAAAATTCATGCACCATCATTTAGCAATTTCTCAGATCACTTAAAACATTAAAAGAAACATTTATGAAGTAATTGAAATCATTTTACTTTCTTGATTTGTAAAAACGTTAATGGCTCATAACTCTATTATAAA